>JAFNIE010000007.1:0-130000 GCA_027742785.1 Vigna reflexopilosa | reverse complement strand
ATTTGGGAAATTTTCAAAGTCTTTGTTTTTGAGATTAAATGGTTGGAATGCACTCTTTATATCACCAAATGACTGATGTAAAAATCTTGGTGCAAGAAATTTTTCACTTGGGATGTTTTTCAAGCTATCTTATTGGGTGTGTGGTGCCAAGATTTGGTAAATTTTCAAAGTCTTGGTTTTTGAGATTTAATGGTTTGAATTCACTCTTTATATAGCCAAATGACTAATGTAAAAATATTGGTGCATGAAATTTTTAATTTTGGTTGGTTTTCAAGATTGCTAAGTTTGGTGGTGAAACTTGGCTATGTTGGTGCTTGTTGCCAAGGTAATTTGGGAAATTTTCAAAGTCTTGATTTTTTAGATTTTATGGCTTGAATGCACTTTTTATATCACTAAATGTCTACAATAAAAATATTGGTGCAAGATATTTTTTATTTTTGTTGGTTTTCAAGCTAGCCAAGTTTAGTGGTGAGACTTGGCGAAGTTGGTGGTTGGTGCCAAGATTTGGAAAATTTTCAGAGTCTTGGTTTCTGAGATTCGAAGGTTGGAATGCACTCTTTATACCACAAAATGGAACTATAAAAATCTTGTTCAAAAAAATTTTCATTTTGGTTGGTTTTCAGGATAGCTAATTTTGGTGGTGAAACTTAGCTACGTTGGTGCTTCGTGCCAAGATTTGGGAAATTTTAGAGTCTTGGTTTTTGAGATTTGATGGTTGGAATGCACTCTTTATATCCCAAAATAGCTACTATAAAAATCTTGTTCCAGAATTTTTTCGATTTGGTTGCTTTTTAAGCTAGGCAATTTTGGTGGTGAGACTTAGCTATGTTGGTGCTTGGTTCCAAGATTTTGGAAATTTTCAGAGTCTTGGTTTTTGAGATTTGATGGTTGGAATGCACTCTTTATATCCCAAAATAGCTACTATAAAAATCTTGTTCAAGAAATTTTTCGTTTTGGTTGGTTTTCAAGCTAGGCAATTTTGGTGGTGAGACTTATGGTGCTTGATGCCAAGATTTTGGAAATTTTCAGAGTCTTTGTTTTTGAGATTTGATGGTTGGAATGCACTTTTTATATCACTAAATGTGTACTATAAAAATATTGGTGCAAGAAATTTTGGATTTTGGATGGTTTTCAAGCTAGCCAAGTTTAGTGGTGAGACTTGGTGATAGAGTAGCTCCAGCCATGGACGTGGATTTGAGGCAGCGGAAGATGATTGCATTCGAACCAGAGGCAGCGGAGGAGGTTGCTTGGGATTTGGCAGCCATGTGCAGAGGTGAAACAATGGTTTAGATTATGGATGAAGAGTTATTTGGTAGTGTGACAACTAGCTCAGGCGGCCTTCATGGAAGGGAGCTAGGTGGAGGAGGGAAAGCTCAATTAGAAGGACTTTTGAACAGAGTTTTGGGTGCTGGAAAATGCTTCAGCAGAGGTAAACTCATTCTTCATCAAAAGTGAATTACAAGCCTTGCCAATGAGATTTTATAGCACAATCTCAAGGCCAAGCATGTGATGTGCTGAGATCCACAAAATAAGGATCTAATGCCACCTCATCAATCATGTGCAAAGTGTGAATGGCTTCTAGAAAGCCTTATGATTCACGTGGTCTAATAGCTATACATAAGTGGAAATAGCTATGCTAATGCTACCCCTATGATACTATGTGCACCCCCATCTTTATGTAGCCAAAGTCCATTTTACCCTTCTCCATGTTTTGGCACTTTGATAACATCTCCTTGGTCTCCAATCTTCCATCCAAAAATAGCAAAGAGTACTTGACCTTTGGGAGAGTGCTCATCTTGAAGCTTCTTGATCATCCCTCTTGTGATAGGTCCTATGGTGCTAGGCCTTCTTGTATCACTTGGTTGAGTTGGTGCTTGGTGATAACATTTGGGAAATTTTTAGAGTCTTGGTTTTTGAGATTTGAAGGTTGTAATGCACTGTTTATACCACAAAATGGCTACTATAAAAATCTTAGTCAAAAACTTTTTCATTTTGTTTGGTTTTCAGGCTAGCTAATTTTGCTCGTGAGACTTAGCTACATTGGTGGTTGGTGCCAAGATTTGGGAAATTTTCAAAGTCTTGGTTTTTGAGATTTCATTGTTGGAATGCACTCTTTATATCACCAAATGACTGAGGTAAAAATCTTGGTGCATTAAACTTTTCATTTAGGATGGTTTTCATGCTAGCTTAATGGGTGCGTGGTGCCAAGATTTGGTAAATTTTCAGAGTCTTTGTTTTTGAGATTTAATGGTTGGAATGCACTCTTTATATCACAAAATGACTAATGTAAAAATCTTGGTGCATGAAATTTTTTATTTTGGTTGGTTTTCAAGCTGGCCAAATTTGGTGGTGAGACATATATAAGTTGGTGCTTGGTGCCAAGATTTTGGAAATTTTCAGAGTCTTGGTTTTTGAGATTTGATGGTTGGAATGCACTCTTTATATCAAAAAATAGCTACTATAAAAATCTTGTTCAAGAAATTTTTCGTTTTGGTTGGTTTTCAAGCTAGCCAATTTTGATGGTGAGACTTAACTATGTTTGTGCATGGTGCCAAGATTTAGGAAAATTTCAAAGTCTTGGTTTTTCTGATTTGATTGTTGGAATGCACTCTTTATATCCCAAAATGGCTTCTCTAAAAATCTTGTTCAAGAAAATTTTCATTTTGGTTGGTTTTCAAGCTAGGCAATTTTGGTGGTGAGACTTAGCTACGTTTGTGCTTGGTGCCAAGATTTAGGAAATTTTCAAAGTCTTCATTTTATAGATTTAGTGGTGGGAATGCACTCTTTATATCACCAAATGACTGATGTAAAAATCTTGGTGCAAGAAATTTTTCATATGGGATGGTTTTCAAGCTAGCTTAATGGATGCGTGGTGCCAAGATTTGAGAAATTTTCAAAGTCTTGGTTTTTGAGATTTAATGGTTGGAATGCACTCTTTATATCACCAAATGACTGATGTAAAAATCTTGGTGCAATTAACTTTTCATTTGAGATGGTTTTCAAGCTAGCTTAATGGGTGCGTGGTGCCAAGATTTGGTAAATATTCAAAGTCTTTGTTTTTGAGATTTAATGGTTGGAATGCACTCTTTATATCACGAAATGACTAATGTAAAAATCTTGGTGCATGAAATTTTTTATTTTGGTTGGTTTTCAAGCTGGCCAAATTTGGTGGTGGGACAAAGCTAAGTTGGTGCTTGGTGCCAAGATTTTGGAAATTTTCAGAGTCTTGGTTTTTCAGATTTGATGGTTGGAATGCACTCTTTATATCCAAAAATTGCTACTAGACAAATCTTGTTCAAGAAAATTTTCATTTTGGTTGGTTTTGAACCTAGCCAATTTTGATGGTGAGACTTAACTACGTTGGTGCATGTTGCCACGATTTTGGAAATTTTCAGAGTCTTGGTTTTTGAGATTTGATGGTTTGAATGCACTCTTTATATCCCAAAATGGCTACTCTAAAAATCTTGTTCAAGAAAATTTTCATTTTTGTTGGTTTTCAAACTAGTCAATTTTGGTTGTGAGACTTAGCTAGGTTTGTGCTTGGTGCCAAGATTTGGGAAATTATCAAAATCTTCGTTTTTGAGATTTAATGGTTAGAATGCACTCTTTATATCCCAAAATAGCTACTATAAAAATCTTGTTCAAGAATTTTTTCGTTTTGGTTGGTTTTCAAGCTAGGCAATGTTGGTGGTGAGACTTAGCTATGTTGGTGTTTGATGCCAAGATTTTGGAAATTTTCAGAGTCTTGGTTTTTGAGATTTGATGGTTGGAATGCACTTTATATATCCCAAAATAGCTACTATAAAAATCTTGTTCAAAAATTTTTTCGTTTTGGTAGGTTTTCAAGGTAGGCAATTTTGGTGGTGAGACTTAGCTATGTTGATGTTTGGTGCGAAGATTTTGGAAATTTTCAGAGTCTTGGTTTTTGAGATTTTATGGTTGGAATGCACTCTTTATATACCAAAATAGCTACTATAAAAGACTTGTTCAAGAAATTTTTCGTTTTGGTTGCTTTTCAAGCTAGGCAATTTTGGTGGTGAGACTTAGCTATATTGGTGCTTGGTGCCAAGATTTTGGTAATTTTCAGAGTCTTGGTTTTTGAGATTTGATGGTTGGAATGCACTCTTTATATCCTTAAATGGCTACTATAAAAATCTTGTTCAAGAAATTTTTTCTTTTGGTTGGTTTTCAAGCTAGGCAATTTTGGGGGTGAGACTTAGCTATGTTGGTGCTTGGTGCCAAGATTTTGGAAATTTTCAGAGTCTTCATTTTTGAGATTTGATGGTTAGAATGCACTCTTTATATCCCAAAATGGCTACTCTAAATATCTTGTTCAAGAAATTTCTCATTTTGTTTCGTTTTCAAGCTTGCCAATTTTGGTGATGAGACTTAGCTACGTTTGTGCTTGGTGCAAAGATTTGGGAAATTTTAAAGTCTTCATTTTTGAGATTTAATGGTTGGAATGAACTCTTTATATCACCAAATGACTGATGTAAAAATCATGGTGCAATAAACTCTTCATATGGGATGGTTTTCAATGTAGCTTAATGGGTGCGTGGTGCCAAGATTTGGTACATTTTCAGAGTCTTTGTTTTTGAGATTTAATGGTTCGAATGCGCTCTTTATATCACCAAATGACTAATGTAAAAATCTTGGTGCTTGAAATTTTTTATTTTGGTTGGTTTTCAAGCTGGCCAAATTTGGTGGTGAGACATAGCTAAGTTGGTGCTTGGTGCCAAGATTTTGGAAATTTTTAGAGTCTTGGTTTTTGAGATTTGATGGTTCGAATGCGCTCTTTATATCCCAAAATAGCTACTAGACAAATCTTGTTCAAGAACTTTTTCGTTTTGGTTGGTTTTCAACCTAGCCAATTTTGATGGTGAGACTTAACTACTTTGGTGCATGGTGCCAAGATTTTGGAAATTTTCTGAGTCTTGGTTTTTGATATTTGATGGTTGGAATGCACTCTTTATATCCCAAAATGGCTACTCTAAAAATCTTGTTCAAGAAAATTTTCTTTTTGTTGGTTTTCAAACTAGCCAATTTTGGTTGTGAGACTTAGCTACGTTTGTGCTTGGTGCCAAGATTTGAGAAATTTTCAAAGTCTTCATTTTTTAGATTTAATGGTTGGAATGCACTCTTTATATCACAAAAAAAACTGATATAAAAATCTTGTTCAAGAAATTTTTCGTTTTGGTTGGTTTTCAAGCAGCGGAATTTTGGTGGTGAGAGTTAGCTATGTTGGTGCTTGGGGCCAAGATTTTGGAAATTTTCAGAGTCTTGGTTTTTGAGATTTGATGGTTGGAATGCATTCTTTGTATCCCAAAATAGCTACTATAAAAATCTTGTTCAAGAAATTTTTCCTTTTGGTTGGTTTTCAAGCTAGGCAATTTTGGTGGTGAGACTTAACTATGTTGGTGCTTGGTGCCAAGATTTTGGAAATTTTCAGAGTCTTGGTTTTTGAGATTTGATGGTTGGAATGAACTATTTATATCCACAAATGGCTACTCTAAAAATCTTGTTCAAGAAATTTTTCATTTTGTTTCGTTTTCAAGCTAGCCAATTTTGGTGGTGAGACATAGCTACGTTTGTGCTTGGTTCCACAATTTGGGAAATTTTAAAGTCTTCGTTTTTGAGATTTAATGGTTGGACTAAACTCTTTATATCACCAAATGACTGATGTAAAAATCTTGGTGCAATAAACTTTTCATTTGGGATGGTTTTCAAGGTAGTTTAATGGGTGCGTGGTGCAAAGATTTGGTAAATTTTCAGAGTCTTTGTTTTTGAGATTTAAGGGTTGGAATGCACTCTTTATATCACCAAATGACTAATGTAAAAATCTTGGTGCATGAAATTTTTTATTTTGGTTGGTTTTCAAGCTGGCCAAATTCGGTGGTGAGACATAGCTCAGTTGGTGCTTGGTGCCAAGATTTTAGAAATTTTCAGAGTCTTGGTATTTGAGATTTGATGGTTGGAATGCACTCTTTATATCCACAAATGGCTACTCTAAAAATCTTGTTCAAGAAATTTTTCGTTTTGTTTCGTTTTCAAGCTAGCCAATTTTGGTGGTGAGACTTAACTACGTTTGTGCTTGGTGCCACGATTTGGGAAATTTTGAAGTCTTCGTTTTTGAGATTTAATGGTTGGAATGAACTCTTTATATCACCAAATGACTGATGTAAAAATCTTGGTGCAATAAACTTTTCATTTGGGATGGTGTTCAAGGTAGCTTAATGGGTGCGTGGTGCCAAGGTTTGGTAAATTTTCAGAGTCTTGGTTTTTGAGATTTAATGGTTGGAATGCACTCTTTATATCACGAAATGACTAATGTAAAAATCTTGGTGCATGAAATTTTTTATTTTGGTTGGTTTTCAAGCTGGCCAAATTTGGTGGTGAGACATAGCTAACGTGGTGCTTGGTGCCAAGATTTTGGAAATTTTCAGAGTCTTGGGTTTTGAGATTTGATGGTTGGAATGCACTCTTTATATCCCAAAATAGCTACTAGATAAATCTTGTTCAAGAACATTTTCGTTTTGGTTGGTTTTCAAGCTAGGGAATTTTGGTAGTGAGACTTAATTATGTTGGTGCTTGGTGCCAAGATTTTGGAAATTTTCAGAGTGTTGGTTTTTGAGATTTGATGGTTGGAATGCACTCTTTATATCCCAAAATGGCTACTCTAAAAATCTTGTTCAAGAAATTTTTCATTTTGTTTCGTTTTCAAGCTAGCCAATTTTGGTTGTGAGACTTAGCTACGTTATTGCTTGGAGCCAAGATTTGGGAAATTTTAAAGTCTTTGTTTTTGAGATTTAATGGTTGGAATGAACTCTTTATATCACCAAATGACTGATGTAAAAATCATGGTGCAATAAACTTTTCATATGGGATGGTTTTCAATGTAGCTTAATGGGTGCGTGGTGCAAAGATTTGGTACTTTTTCAGAGTCTTTATTTTTGAGATTTAATTGTTGGAATGCACTCTTTATATCACCAAATGACTAATGTAAAAATCTTGGTGCATGAAATTTTTTATTTTGCTTGGTTTTCAAGCTGGCCAAATTTGGTGGTGAGACATAGCTAAGTTGGTGCTTGGTGCCAAGATTTTGGAAATTTTCAGAGTCTTGGTTTTTGAGATTTGATGGTTGGAATGCACTCTTTATATCCCAAAATAGCTACTAGACAAATCTTGTTCAAGAACTTTTTCGTTTTGGTTGGTTTTCAACGTAGCCAATTTTGATGGTGAGACTTAACTACGTTGGTGCATGGTGCCAAGATTTTGGAAATTTTCAGAATCTTGGTTTTTGGGATTTTGATGGTTGGAATGCACTCTTTATATCCCAAAATTTCTACTCTAAAAATCTTGTTCAAGAAAATTTTAATTTTTGTTGGTTTTCAAGTTAGCCAATTTTGGTTGTGAGACTTAGCTACGTTTGCGCTTGATGCCAAGATTTGAGAAATTTTCAAAGTCTTCATTTTTTAGATTTAATGGTTGGAATGCACTCTTTATATCACAAAAAAACTGATATAAAAATCTTGTTCAAGAAATTTTTTGTTTTGGTTGGTTTTCAAGCTAGGGAATTTTGGTGGTGAGACTTAGCTATGTTGATGCTTGGTGCCAAGATTTTGGAAATTTTCAAAGTCTTGGTTTTTGAGATTTGATGGTTGGAATGCACTCTTTATATCCCAAAATAGCTACTATAAAAATCTTGTTCAATAAATTTTCCGTTTTGGTTGGTTTTCAAGCTAGGCAATTTTTGTGGTGAGACATAACTATGTTGGTGCTTGGTGCCAAGATTTTGGAAATTTTCATAGTCTTGGTTTTTGAGATTTGATGGTTGGAATGCACTCTTTATATCCACAAATGGCTACTCTAAAAATATTGTTCAAGAAATTATTCATTTTGTTTCGTTTTCAAGCTAGCCAATTTTGGTGGTGAGACTTAGCTACGTTTGTGCATGGTGCCACAATTTGGGAAATTTTAAAGTCTTCGTTTTTTAGATTTATTGGTTGCAATGAACTCTTTATATCACCAAATGACTGATGTAAAAATCTTGGTGCAATAAAATTTTCATTTAGGATGGTTTTCAAGATAGCTTAATGGGTGCGTGGTGCAAAGATTTGGTAAATTTTCAGAGTCTTTGTTTTTGAGATTTAAGGGTTGGAATGCACTCTTAATATCACCAAAAGACTAATGTAAAAATCTTGGTGCATGAAATTTTTTATTTTGGTTGGTTTTCAAGCTGGCCAAATTCGGTGGTGAGACATAGCTCAGTTCGTGCTTGGTGCCAAGATTTTGGAAAGTTTCATAGTCTTGGTTTTTGAGATTTGATGGTTGGAATGCACTCTTTATATCCCAAAATAGC
Source organism: Vigna reflexopilosa (assembly GCA_027742785.1). NCBI lineage: Eukaryota > Viridiplantae > Streptophyta > Magnoliopsida > Fabales > Fabaceae > Vigna > Vigna reflexopilosa. Next base: position 121,641 of record JAFNIE010000007.1, on the reverse strand, counting down.
TACTAGACAAATCTTGTTCAAGAACTTTTTCGTTTTGGTTGGTTTTCAACCTAGCCAATTTTGATGGTGAGACTTAACTACGTTGGTGCATGGTGCCAAGATTTTGGAAATTTTCAGAGTATTGGTTTTTGAGATTTGATGGTTGGAATGCACTATTTATATCATAAAATGGGTACTCTAAAAATCTTGTTCAAGAAAATTTTCATTTTGGTTGGTTTTCTAGCTAGCCAATTTTGGTGGTGAGACTTAGCTATGTTTGTGCTTGGTGCTAAGATTTGGGAAATTTTCAAAGTCTTCATTTTATAGATTTGGTGGTGAGACAAAGCTAAGTTGGTGCTTGGTTCCAAGATTTTGGAAATTTTCAGAGTCTTGGTTTTTGAGATTTTTTGGTTGGAATGCACTCTTTATATCCCAAAATAGCTACTAGAAAAATCTTGTTCCAGAAATTTTTTGTTTTGTTTGGTTTTCAACATAGCCAATTTTGATGGTGAGACTTAACTACGTTAGTGCATGGAGCCAAGATTTTCGAAATTTTCAGAGTCTTGGTTTTTGAGATTTGGTGGTTGGAATGCACTCTTTATATCCCGAAATGGCTACTCTTAAATCTTGTTCAAGAAAATTTTCATTTTTGTTGATTTACAAACTAGCCAATTTTAGTTGTGAGACTTAGCTACGTTTGTGCTTGGTGCCAAGATTTGGGAAATTTTCAAAGTCTTCGTTTTTGAGTTTTAATGGTTGGAATGCACTCTTTATATCCCAAAATAGCTACTATAAAATTCTTGTTCAAGAAATTTTTCGTTTTCGTTGGTTTTCAAGCTAGGCAATTTTGGTCGTGAGACTTAGCTACGTTTGTGATTGGTGCCAAGATTTGGGAAATTTTAAAGTCTTCATTTTTGAGATTTAATGGTTGGAATGAATTCTTTATATCACCAAATGACTGATGTAACAATCTTGGTGCAATAAACTTTTCATTTGGGATGGTTTTCAAGGTAGCTTAATGGGTGCGTGGTGCAAAGATTTGGTAATTTTTCAGAGTCTTTGTTTTTGAGATTTAATTGTTTGAATGCACTCTTTATATCTAAAAATGGCTACTCTAAAAATCTTGTTCAAGAAAATTTTCTTTTTTGTTGGTTTTCAAACTAGCCAATTTTGGTTGTGCGACTTTGCTACGTTTGTGCTTGGTGCCAAGATTTGGGAAATGTTCAAAGTCTTCGTTTTTGAGAGTTAATGGTTGGAATGCACTCTTTATATCCCAAAATAGATACTATAAAAATTTTGTTCAAGAAATTTTTCGTTTTGGTTGGTTTTCTAGCTAGCCAATTTTGGTGGTGAGACTTAGCTATGTTTGTGCTTGGTGCTAAGATTTGGGAAATTTTCAAAGTCTTCATTTTATAGATTTAGTGGTGAGCATGCACTCTTTATATCACCAAATTACTGATGTAAAAATCTTGGTGCAAGAAATTTTTCATATGGGATGGTTTTGTAGATAGCGTAATGGGTGCGTGGTGCAAAGATTTGGGAAAGTTTCAAAGTCTTGGTTTAGTAGATTTAATGGTTGGAATGCACTCTTTATATCACCAAATTACTGATGTAAAAATCTTTGTGCAATTAACTTTTCATTTGTGATGGTTTTCAAGCTAGCTTAATGGGTGCGTGGTGCCAAGATTTGGTAAATTTTCTAAGTCTTTGTTTTTGAGATTTAATGGTTGGAATGCACTCTTTATATCACCAAATGACTAAAGTAAATATCTTGGTGCATGAAATTTTTTATTTTGGTTGGTTTTCAAGCTGGCCAAATTTGGTGGTGGGACAAAGCTAAGTTGGTGCTTGGTTCCAAGATTTTGGAAATTTTGAGAGTCTTGGTTTTTGAGATTTGATGGTTGGAATGCACTCTTTATATCCCAAAATAGCTACTAGAAAAATCTTGTTCAAGAAATTTTTCGTTTTGGTTGGTTTTCAGCCTTGCCAATTTTGATGGTGAGACTTAACTACGTTAGTGCATAGTGCCAAGATTTTGGAAATTTTCAGAGTCTTGGTTTTTGAGAGTTTATGGTTGGAATGCACTCTTTATATCCCAAAATGGCTACTCTAAAAATCTTGTTCAAGAAAATTTTCATTTTTGTTGGTTTTCAAACTAGACTATTTTTGTTGTGTGACTTAGCTATGTTTGTACTTGGTGCCAAGATTTGGGAAATTTTCAAAGTCTTCGTTTTTGAGATTTAATGGTTGGAATGCACTCTTTATATCCCAAAATAGCTACTATAAAAATCTTGTTCAAGAAATTTTTCGTTTTGGTTGGTTTTCAAGCTAGGCAATTTTGGTGGTGAGACTTAGCTATGTTTGTGCTTGGTGCCAAGATTTGGAAAATTTTAAAGTCTTCAATTTTGAGATTTAATGGTTGGAATGAATTCTTTATATCACCAAATGACTGATGTAAAAATCTTGGTGCAATAAACTTTTCATTTGGGATGGTTTTCAAGGTAGCTTAATGGGTGCGTGGTGCAAAGATTTGGTAAATTTTCAGAGTCTTTGTTTTTGAAATTTAATGGTTTGAATGCACTCTTTATATCACCAAATGACTAATGTAAAAATCTTGGTGCATGAAATTTTTTATTTTGGTTGGTTTTAAAGCTGGCCAAATTTGGTGGTGAGACAAAGCTAAGTTGGTGCTTGGTTCCAAGATTTTGGAAATTTTCAGAGTCTTGGTTTTTGAGATTTGTTGGTTGGAATGCACATTTTATATCCCAAAATAGCTACTAGAAAAATCTTGTTCCAGAAATTTTTTGTTTTGCTTGGTTTTCAACATAGCCAATTTTGATGGTGAGACTTAACTACGTTAGTGCATGGAGCCAAGATTTTCGAAATTTTCAGAGTCTTGGTTTTTGAGATTTGGTGGTTGGAATGCACTCTTTATATCCCGAAATGGCTACTCTAAAAATCTTGTTCAAGAAAATTTTCATTTTTGTTGATTTACAAACTAGTCAATTTTAGTTGTGAGACTTAGCTACGTTTGTGCTTGGTGCCAAGATTTGGGAAATTTTCAAAGTCTTCGTTTTTGAGATTTAATGGTTCGAATGCACTCTTTATATCCCAAAATAGCTACTATAAAAATCTTGTTCAAGAAATTTTTCGTTTTCGTTGGTTTTCAAGCTAGGCAATTTTGGTCGTGAGACTTAGCTACGTTTGTGCTTGGTGCCAAGATTTGGGAAATTTTAAAGTCTTCATTTTTGAGATTTAATGGTTGGAATGAATTCTTTATATCACCAAATGACTGATGTAACAATCTTGGTGCAATAAACTTTTCATTTGGGATGGTTTTCAAGGTAGCTTAATGGGTGCGTGGTGCAAAGATTTGGTAAATTTTCAGAGTCTTTGTTTTTGAGATTTAATTGTTTGAATGCACTCTTTATATCCAAAAATGGCTACTCTAAAAATCTTGTTCAAGAAAATTTTCTTTTTTGTTGGTTTTCAAACTAGCCAATTTTGGTGGTGCGACTTTGCTACGTTTGTGCTTGGTGCCAAGATTTGGGAAATGTTCAAAGTCTTCGTTTTTGAGAGTTAATGGTTGGAATGCACTCTTTATATCCCAAAATAGATACTATAAAAATTTTGTTCAAGAAATTTTTCGTTTTGGTTGGTTTTCAAGCTAGCCAATTTTGGGGGTGAGACTCAGCTATGTTGGTGCTTGCTGCCAAGATTTTGGAAATTTTCAGAGTCTTGGTTTTTGAGATTTGATGGTTGGAATGCACTCTTTATATCATAAAATGGGTACTCTAAAAATCTTGTTCAAGAAAATTTTCATTTTGGTTGGTTTTCTAGCTAGCCAATTTTGGTGGTGAGACTTAGCTATGTTTGTGCTTGGTGCTAAGATTTGGGAAATTTTCAAAGTCTTCATTTTATAGATTTAGTGGTGAGAATGCACTCTTTATATCACCAAATTACTGATGTAAAAATCTTGGTGCAAGAAATTTTTCATATGGGATGGTTTTGTAGATAGCGTAATGGGTGCGTGGTGCAAAGATTTGGGAAAGTTTCAAAGTCTTGGTTTAGTAGATTTAATGGTTGGAATGCACTCTTTATATCACCAAATTACTGATGTAAAAATCTTTGTGCAATTAACTTTTCATTTGTGATGGTTTTCAAGCTAGCTTAATGGGTGCGTGGTGCCAAGATTTGGTAAATTTTCTAAGTCTTTGTTTTTGAGATTTAATGGTTGGAATGCACTCTTTATATCACCAAATGACTAAAGTAAATATCTTGGTGCATGAAATTTTTTATTTTGGTTGGTTTTCAAGCTGGCCAAATTTGGTGGTGGGACAAAGCTAAGTTGGTGCTTGGTTCCAAGATTTTGGAAATTTTGAGAGTCTTGGTTTTTGAGATTTGATGGTTGGAATGCACTCTTTATATCCCAAAATAGCTACTAGAAAAATCTTGTTCAAGAAATTTTTCGTTTTTGTTGGTTTTCAGCCTTGCCAATTTTGATGGTGAGACTTAACTACGTTAGTGCATAGTGCCAAGATTTTGGAAATTTTCAGAGTCTTGGTTTTTGAGAGTTTATGGTTGGAATGCACTCTTTATATCCCAAAATGGCTACTCTAAAAATCTTGTTCAAGAAAATTTTCATTTTTGTTGGTTTTCAAACTAGACTATTTTTGTTGTGTGACTTAGCTATGTTTGTACTTGGTGCCAAGATTTGGGAAATTTTCAAAGTCTTCGTTTTTGAGATTTCATGGTTGGAATGCACTCTTTATATCCCAAAATAGCTACTATAAAAATCTTGTTCAAGAAATTTTTCGTTTTGGTTGGTTTTCAAGCTAGGCAATTTTGGTGGTGAGACTTAGCTATGTTTGTGCTTGGTGCCAAGATTTGGAAAATTTTAAAGTCTTCATTTTTGAGATTTAATGGTTGGAATGAATTCTTTATATCACCAAATGACTGATGTAAAAATCTTGGTGCAATAAACTTTTCATTTGGGATGGTTTTCAAGGTAGCTTAATGGGTGCGTGGTGCAAAGATTTGGTAAATTTTCGGAGTCTTTGTTTTTGAAATTTAATGGTTTGAATGCACTCTTTATATCACCAAATGACTAATGTAAAAATCTTGGTGCATGAAATTTTTTATTTTGGTTGGTTTTAAAGCTGGCCAAATTTGGTGGTGAGACAAAGCTAAGTTGGTGCTTGGTTCCAAGATTTTGGAAATTTTCAGAGTCTTGGTTTTTGAGATTTGTTGGTTGGAATGCACATTTTATATCCCAAAATAGCTACTAGAAAAATCTTGTTCCAGAAATTTTTTGTTTTGCTTGGTTTTCAACATAGCCAATTTTGATGGTGAGACTTAACTACGTTAGTGCATGGAGCCAAGATTTTCGAAATTTTCAGAGTCTTGGTTTTTGAGATTTGGTGGTTGGAATGCACTCTTTATATCCCGAAATGGCTACTCTAAAAATCTTGTTCAAGAAAATTTTCATTTTTGTTGATTTACAAACTAGTCAATTTTAGTTGTGAGACTTAGCTACGTTTGTGCTTGGTGCCAAGATTTGGGAAATTTTCAAAGTCTTCGTTTTTGAGATTTAATGGTTCGAATGCACTCTTTATATCCCAAAATAGCTACTATAAAAATCTTGTTCAAGAAATTTTTCGTTTTCGTTGGTTTTCAAGCTAGGCAATTTTGGTCGTGAGACTTAGCTACGTTTGTGCTTGGTGCCAAGATTTGGGAAATTTTAAAGTCTTCATTTTTGAGATTTAATGGTTGGAATGAATTCTTTATATCACCAAATGACTGATGTAACAATCTTGGTGCAATAAACTTTTCATTTGGGATGGTTTTCAAGGTAGCTTAATGGGTGCGTGGTGCAAAGATTTGGTAAATTTTCAGAGTCTTTGTTTTTGAGATTTAATTGTTTGAATGCACTCTTTATATCCAAAAATGGCTACTCTAAAAATCTTGTTCAAGAAAATTTTCTTTTTTGTTGGTTTTCAAACTAGCCAATTTTGGTGGTGCGACTTTGCTACGTTTGTGCTTGGTGCCAAGATTTGGGAAATGTTCAAAGTCTTCGTTTTTGAGAGTTAATGGTTGGAATGCACTCTTTATATCCCAAAATAGATACTATAAAAATTTTGTTCAAGAAATTTTTCGTTTTGGTTGGTTTTCAAGCTAGCCAATTTTGGGGGTGAGACTTAGCTATGTTGGTGCTTGCTGCCAAGATTTTGGAAATTTTCAGAGTCTTGGTTTTTGAGATTTGATGGTTGGAATGCACTCTTTATATCATAAAATGGGTACTCTAAAAATCTTGTTCAAGAAAATTTTCATTTTGGTTGGTTTTCTAGCTAGCCAATTTTGGTGGTGAGACTTAGCTATGTTTGTGCTTGGTGCTAAGATTTGGGAAATTTTCAAAGTCTTCATTTTATAGATTTAGTGGTGAGAATGCACTCTTTATATCACCAAATTACTGATGTAAAAATCTTGGTGCAAGAAATTTTTCATATGGGATGGTTTTGTAGATAGCGTAATGGGTGCGTGGTGCAAAGATTTGGGAAAGTTTCAAAGTCTTGGTTTAGTAGATTTAATGGTTGGAATGCACTCTTTATATCACCAAATTACTGATGTAAAAATCTTTGTGCAATTAACTTTTCATTTGTGATGGTTTTCAAGCTAGCTTAATGGGTGCGTGGTGCCAAGATTTGGTAAATTTTCTAAGTCTTTGTTTTTGAGATTTAATGGTTGGAATGCACTCTTTATATCACCAAATGACTAAAGTAAATATCTTGGTGCATGAAATTTTTTATTTTGGTTGGTTTTCAAGCTGGCCAAATTTGGTGGTGGGACAAAGCTAAGTTGGTGCTTGGTTCCAAGATTTTGGAAATTTTGAGAGTCTTGGTTTTTGAGATTTGATGGTTGGAATGCACTCTTTATATCCCAAAATAGCTACTAGAAAAATCTTGTTCAAGAAATTTTTCGTTTTGGTTGGTTTTCAGCCTTGCCAATTTTGATGGTGAGACTTAACTACGTTAGTGCATAGTGCCAAGATTTTGGAAATTTTCAGAGTCTTGGTTTTTGAGAGTTTATGGTTGGAATGCACTCTTTATATCCCAAAATGGCTACTCTAAAAATCTTGTTCAAGAAAATTTTCATTTTTGTTGGTTTTCAAACTAGACTATTTTTGTTGTGTGACTTAGCTATGTTTGTACTTGGTGCCAAGATTTGGGAAATTTTCAAAGTCTTCGTTTTTGAGATTTCATGGTTGGAATGCACTCTTTATATCCCAAAATAGCTACTATAAAAATCTTGTTCAAGAAATTTTTCGTTTTGGTTGGTTTTCAAGCTAGGCAATTTTGGTGGTGAGACTTAGCTATGTTTGTGCTTGGTGCCAAGATTTGGAAAATTTTAAAGTCTTCATTTTTGAGATTTAATGGTTGGAATGAATTCTTTATATCACCAAATGACTGATGTAAAAATCTTGGTGCAATAAACTTTTCATTTGGGATGGTTTTCAAGGTAGCTTAATGGGTGCGTGGTGCAAAGATTTGGTAAATTTTCGGAGTCTTTGTTTTTGAAATTTAATGGTTTGAATGCACTCTTTATATCACCAAATGACTAATGTAAAAATCTTGGTGCATGAAATTTTTTATTTTGGTTGGTTTTAAAGCTGGCCAAATTTGGTGGTGAGACAAAGCTAAGTTGGTGCTTGGTTCCAAGATTTTGGAAATTTTCAGAGTCTTGGTTTTTGAGATTTGTTGGTTGGAATGCACATTTTATATCCCAAAATAGCTACTAGAAAAATCTTGTTCCAGAAATTTTTTGTTTTGCTTGGTTTTCAACATAGCCAATTTTGATGGTGAGACTTAACTACGTTAGTGCATGGAGCCAAGATTTTCGAAATTTTCAGAGTCTTGGTTTTTGAGATTTGGTGGTTGGAATGCACTCTTTATATCCCGAAATGGCTACTCTAAAAATCTTGTTCAAGAAAATTTTCATTTTTGTTGATTTACAAACTAGTCAATTTTAGTTGTGAGACTTAGCTACGTTTGTGCTTGGTGCCAAGATTTGGGAAATTTTCAAAGTCTTCGTTTTTGAGATTTAATGGTTCGAATGCACTCTTTATATCCCAAAATAGCTACTATAAAAATCTTGTTCAAGAAATTTTTCGTTTTCGTTGGTTTTCAAGCTAGGCAATTTTGGTCGTGAGACTTAGCTACGTTTGTGCTTGGTGCCAAGATTTGGGAAATTTTAAAGTCTTCATTTTTGAGATTTAATGGTTGGAATGAATTCTTTATATCACCAAATGACTGATGTAACAATCTTGGTGCAATAAACTTTTCATTTGGGATGGTTTTCAAGGTAGCTTAATGGGTGCGTGGTGCAAAGATTTGGTAAATTTTCAGAGTCTTTGTTTTTGAGATTTAATTGTTTGAATGCACTCTTTATATCCAAAAATGGCTACTCTAAAAATCTTGTTCAAGAAAATTTTCTTTTTTGTTGGTTTTCAAACTAGCCAATTTTGGTGGTGCGACTTTGCTACGTTTGTGCTTGGTGCCAAGATTTAGGAAATGTTCAAAGTCTTCGTTTTTGAGAGTTAATGGTTGGAATGCACTCTTTATATCCCAAAATAGATACTATAAAAATTTTGTTCAAGAAATTTTTCGTTTTGGTTGGTTTTCAAGCTAGCCAATTTTGGGGGTGAGACTCAGCTATGTTGGTGCTTGCTGCCAAGATTTTGGAAATTTTCAGAGTCTTGGTTTTTGAGATTTGATGGTTGGAATGCACTCTTTATATCATAAAATGGGTACTCTAAAAATCTTGTTCAAGAAAATTTTCATTTTGGTTGGTTTTCTAGCTAGCCAATTTTGGTGGTGAGACTTAGCTATGTTTGTGCTTGGTGCTAAGATTTGGGAAATTTTCAAAGTCTTCATTTTATAGATTTAGTGGTGAGAATGCACTCTTTATATCACCAAATTACTGATGTAAAAATCTTGGTGCAAGAAATTTTTCATATGGGATGGTTTTGTAGATAGCGTAATGGGTGCGTGGTGCAAAGATTTGGGAAAGTTTCAAAGTCTTGGTTTAGTAGATTTAATGGTTGGAATGCACTCTTTATATCACCAAATTACTGATGTAAAAATCTTTGTGCAATTAACTTTTCATTTGTGATGGTTTTCAAGCTAGCTTAATGGGTGCGTGGTGCCAAGATTTGGTAAATTTTCTAAGTCTTTGTTTTTGAGATTTAATGGTTGGAATGCACTCTTTATATCACCAAATGACTAAAGTAAATATCTTGGTGCATGAAATTTTTTATTTTGGTTGGTTTTCAAGCTGGCCAAATTTGGTGGTGGGACAAAGCTAAGTTGGTGCTTGGTTCCAAGATTTTGGAAATTTTGAGAGTCTTGGTTTTTGAGATTTGATGGTTGGAATGCACTCTTTATATCCCAAAATAGCTACTAGAAAAATCTTGTTCAAGAAATTTTTCGTTTTGGTTGGTTTTCAGCCTTGCCAATTTTGGTGGTGAGACTTAGCTATGTTTGTGCTTGGTGCTAAGATTTGGGAAATTTTCAAAGTCTTCATTTTATAGATTTAGTGGTGAGAATGCACTCTTTATATCACCAAATTACTGATGTAAAAATCTTGGTGCAAGAAATTTTTCATATGGGATGGTTTTGTAGATAGCGTAATGGGTGCGAGGTGCAAAGATTTGGGAAAGTTTCAAAGTCTTGGTTTAGTAGATTTAATGGTTGAAATGCACTCTTTATATCACCAAATTACTGATGTAAAAATCTTTGTGCAATTAACTTTTCATTTGTGATGGTTTTCAAGCTAGCTTAATGGGTGCGTGGTGCCAAGATTTGGTAAATTTTCTAAGTCTTTGTTTTTGAGATTTAATGGTTGGAATGCACTCTTTATATCACCAAATGACTAAAGTAAATATCTTGGTGCATGAAATTTTTTATTTTGGTTGGTTTTCAAGCTGGCCAAATTTGGTGGTGGGACAAAGCTAAGTTGGTGCTTGGTTCCAAGATTTTGGAAATTTTGAGAGTCTTGGTTTTTGAGATTTGATGGTTGGAATGCACTCTTTATATCCCAAAATAGCTACTAGAAAAATCTTGTTCAAGAAATTTTTCGTTTTGGTTGGTTTTCAGCCTTGCCAATTTTGATGGTGAGACTTAACTACGTTAGTGCATAGTGCCAAGATTTTGGAAATTTTCAGAGTCTTGGTTTTTGAGAGTTTATGGTTGGAATGCACTCTTTATATCCCAAAATGGCTACTCTAAAAATCTTGTTCAAGAAAATTTTCATTTTTGTTGGTTTTCAAACTAGACTATTTTTGTTGTGTGACTTAGCTATGTTTGTACTTGGTGCCAAGATTTGGGAAATTTTCAAAGTCTTCGTTTTTGAGATTTAATGGTTGGAATGCACTCTTTATATCCCAAAATAGCTACTATAAAAATCTTGTTCAAGAAATTTTTCGTTTTGGTTGGTTTTCAAGCTAGGCAATTTTGGTGGTGAGACTTAGCTATGTTTGTGCTTGGTGCCAAGATTTGGAAAATTTTAAAGTCTTCATTTTTGAGATTTAATGGTTGGAATGAATTCTTTATATCACCAAATGACTGATGTAAAAATCTTGGTGCAATAAACTTTTCATTTGGGATGGTTTTCAAGGTAGCTTAATGGGTGCGTGGTGCAAAGATTTGGTAAATTTTCAGAGTCTTTGTTTTTGAAATTTAATGGTTTGAATGCACTCTTTATATCACCAAATGACTAATGTAAAAATCTTGGTGCATGAAATTTTTTATTTTGGTTGGTTTTAAAGCTGGCCAAATTTGGTGGTGAGACAAAGCTAAGTTGGTGCTTGGTTCCAAGATTTTGGAAATTTTCAGAGTCTTAGTTTTTGAGATTTGTTGGTTGGAATGCACATTTTATATCCCAAAATAGCTACTAGAAAAATCTTGTTCCAGAAATTTTTTGTTTTGCTTGGTTTTCAACATAGCCAATTTTGATGGTGAGACTTAACTACGTTAGTGCATGGAGCCAAGATTTTCGAAATTTTCAGAGTCTTGGTTTTTGAGATTTGGTGGTTGGAATGCACTCTTTATATCCCGAAATGGCTACTCTAAAAATCTTGTTCAAGAAAATTTTCATTTTTGTTGATTTACAAACTAGTCAATTTTAGTTGTGAGACTTAGCTACGTTTGTGCTTGGTGCCAAGATTTGGGAAATTTTCAAAGTCTTCGTTTTTGAGATTTAATGGTTCGAATGCACTCTTTATATCCCAAAATAGCTACTATAAAAATCTTGTTCAAGAAATTTTTCGTTTTCGTTGGTTTTCAAGCTAGGCAATTTTGGTCGTGAGACTTAGCTACGTTTGTGCTTGGTGCCAAGATTTGGGAAATTTTAAAGTCTTCATTTTTGAGATTTAATGGTTGGAATGAATTCTTTATATCACCAAATGACTGATGTAACAATCTTGGTGCAATAAACTTTTCATTTGGGATGGTTTTCAAGGTAGCTTAATGGGTGCGTGGTGCAAAGATTTGGTAAATTTTCAGAGTCTTTGTTTTTGAGATTTAATTGTTTGAATGCACTCTTTATATCCAAAAATGGCTACTCTAAAAATCTTGTTCAAGAAAATTTTCTTTTTTGTTGGTTTTCAAACTAGCCAATTTTGGTGGTGCGACTTTGCTACGTTTGTGCTTGGTGCCAAGATTTGGGAAATGTTCAAAGTCTTCGTTTTTGAGAGTTAATGGTTGGAATGCACTCTTTATATCCCAAAATAGATACTATAAAAATTTTGTTCAAGAAATTTTTCGTTTTGGTTGGTTTTCAAGCTAGCCAATTTTGGGGGTGAGACTTAGCTATGTTGGTGCTTGCTGCCAAGATTTTGGAAATTTTCAGAGTCTTGGTTTTTGAGATTTGATGGTTGGAATGCACTCTTTATATCATAAAATGGGTACTCTAAAAATCTTGTTCAAGAAAATTTTCATTTTGGTTGGTTTTCTAGCTAGCCAATTTTGGTGGTGAGACTTAGCTATGTTTGTGCTTGGTGCTAAGATTTGGGAAATTTTCAAAGTCTTCATTTTATAGATTTAGTGGTGAGAATGCACTCTTTATATCACCAAATTACTGATGTAAAAATCTTGGTGCAAGAAATTTTTCATATGGGATGGTTTTGTAGATAGCGTAATGGGTGCGTGGTGCAAAGATTTGGGAAAGTTTCAAAGTCTTGGTTTAGTAGATTTAATGGTTGGAATGCACTCTTTATATCACCAAATTACTGATGTAAAAATCTTTGTGCAATTAACTTTTCATTTGTGATGGTTTTCAAGCTAGCTTAATGGGTGCGTGGTGCCAAGATTTGGTAAATTTTCTAAGTCTTTGTTTTTGAGATTTAATGGTTGGAATGCACTCTTTATATCACCAAATGACTAAAGTAAATATCTTGGTGCATGAAATTTTTTATTTTGGTTGGTTTTCAAGCTGGCCAAATTTGGTGGTGGGACAAAGCTAAGTTGGTGCTTGGTTCCAAGATTTTGGAAATTTTGAGAGTCTTGGTTTTTGAGATTTGATGGTTGGAATGCACTCTTTATATCCCAAAATAGCTACTAGAAAAATCTTGTTCAAGAAATTTTTCGTTTTGGTTGGTTTTCAGCCTTGCCAATTTTGATGGTGAGACTTAACTACGTTAGTGCATAGTGCCAAGATTTGGAAATTTTCAGAGTCTTGGTTTTTGAGAGTTTATGGTTGGAATGCACTCTTTATATCCCAAATGGCTACTCTAAAATCTTGTTCAAGAAATGTTCATTTTTGTTGGTTTTCAAACTAGACTATTTTTGTTGTGTGACTTAGCTATGTTTGTACTTGGTGCCAAGATTTGGGAAATTTTCAAAGTCTTCGTTTTGAGATTTAATGGTTGGAAATGTAGCTAGCGTAATGGGTGCGTGGTGCCAAGATTTGGGAAATTTTCAAAGACTTGGTTTAGTAGATTTAATGGTTGGAATGCACTTTTTATATCACCAAATTACTGATGTAAAAATCTTTGTGCAATTAACTTTTCATTTGAGATGGTTTTTAAGCTAGCTTAATGGGTGCGTGGTGCCAAGATTTGGTAAATTTTCAAAGTCTTTGTTTTTGAGATTTAATGGTTGGAATGCACTCTTTATATCACCAAATGACTAAAGTAAATATCTTGGTGCATGAAATTTTTTATTTTGGTTGGTTTTCAAGCTGGCCAAATTTGGTGGTGGGACAAAGCTAAGTTGGTGCTTGGTGCCAAGATTTTGGAAATTTTCAGAGTCTTGGTTTTTGAGATTTGATGGTTGGAATGCACACTTTATATCCCAAAATAGCTACTAGTAAAATCTTGTTCAAGAAATTTTTCGATTTGGTTGGTTTTCAACGTAGCTAATTTTGATGGTGAGACTTAACTACATTGGTGCATGGTGCCAAGATTTTGGAAATTTTCAGAGTCTTAGTTTTTGAGATTTGATGGTTGGAATGCACTCTTTATATCCCAAAATGGCTACTCTAAAAATCTTGTTCAAGAAAATTTTCATTTTTGTTGGTTTTCAAACTAGCCAATTTTGCTTGTGTAACTTAGCTACGTTTGTGCTTGGTGCCAAGATTTGGGAAATTTTCAAAGTCTTCGTTTTTGAGATTTAATGGTTGGAATGCACTCTTTATATCCCAAAATAGCTACTATAAAAATCTTGTTCAAGAGTACATTCCATCAATAAAATTACAAAAACAAAGACTTTGAAAATTTCCTTAATCTTGGCACCATGCACCAACATAGCTAAGTCTCACCCCGAAAATTGCCTAGCTTGAAAACCAACCAAAACCAAAAATTTCTTGAACAAGATTCTTATAGTAGCTATTTTGGGATATAAAGAGTGCATTCCAACCATCAAATCTCAAAAACTAGGACTCTGAAAATTTCCAAAATCTTGGCACCAAGCACTAACGTAGCTAAGTCTCACCACCAAAATTGCCTAGCTTGAAAACCAACCAAAACGAAAAATTTTTCAACAAGATTTTTATAGTAGCTATTTTGGGATATTAACAGTGCATTCCAACCATTAAATCTCAAAAACGAAGACTTTGAAAATTTCCCAAATCTTGGCACCAAGCACAAACGTAGCTAAGTCTCATAACGAAAATTGGCTAGTTTGAAAATCAACGAAAATGAAAATTTTCTTGAACAAGATTTTTAGAGTAGCCATTTTCGGATATAAAGAGTGCATTCCAACCATCAAATCTCAAAAACAGAGACTCTGAAAATTTCCAAAATCTTGGCACCTAGCATCAACGTAGTTAAGTCTCACCCTCAAAATTGCCTAGCTTGAAAACCAACCAAAACGAAAAATTTTTTGAACAAGATTTTTATAGTAGCTATTTTGGGATATAAAGAGTGCATTCCAACCATCAAATCTCAAAAACCAACACTCTGAAAATTTCCAAAAACTTGGCACCAAGCACTAACATAGCTAAGTCTCACCACCAAAATTGCCTAGCTTGAAAACCATCCCATGTGAAAAATTACATGCACCAAGATTTTTACATCAGTCATTTCGTGATATAAAGAGTGCATTCCCACCATTAAATCTATAAAATGAAGACTTTGAATATTTCCCAAATCTTGGCACCAAGCACAAACGTAGCTAAGTCTCACCCCCAAAATTGCCTAGCTTAAAAACCAACCAAAACGAAAAATTTCTTGAACAAGATTTTAATAGTAGCTATTTTTGGATATAAAGACTGCATTCCAACCATCAATTCTTAAAAACCAAGACACTGAAAATTTCCAAAATCTTGGCACCAAGCACCAACTTCGCTATGTCTCACCACCAAATTTGGCGAGCTTGAAAACCAACCAAAATAAAAATATTCATGCACCAAGATTTTTACATTAGTCATTTGGAGATATAAAGAGTGCATTCCAACCATTAAATCTCAAAAACAAACACTCTGAAAGTTTACCAAATCTTGGCACCACGCACCCATTAAGCTAGATTGGAAACCATCCCAAATGAAAAGTTTATTGCACCAAGATTTTTACATCAGTCATTTGGTGATATAAAGAGTTCATTCCAACAATTAAATCTCAAAAATGAAGACTTTACAATTTCCCAAATCTTGGCACCAAGCACCTAACCACCAACTTAACCAAGTCTCACCACCAAACTTAGCTAGTTTGAAAACCAACCAAAATGAAAAATTTCTTGCACCAGGATTTTTACATTAGTCATTTGGTGAAATAAAGAGTGTTTTGCAATCATCAAATCTCAAAATAAAGACCCTGAAAATTTCTCAAATCTCGGCACCAACCACCAACTTAGCCAAGTCTCACCACCAAATTTAGCTAGCTTGAAAACCAACCAAATTGAAAAATTTCTTGCACAAAGACTTTTAGAGTAGCCATTTGGTGATATAAAGAGCGCATTCCAACCATCTATTCTCAAAAGCCAAGACTTTGAAAATATCCCAAATGTTGGCACATAGCACCCACTAAGCTACCTTGAAAACCAACCAAAATTAAAAATTTCTTCCATAATGATATTTACGTTCGTCGTTTTGTGATATAAACAGACCATTCCAACCATAAAATCTAAAAAACCAAGACTTTGAAAGTTTCCCAAATCATGGTATCAAGCGTAAAAGTCTCTCCACCAAACATGGCTAGCTTGAAAACCAACCAAAATGAAAAATTTCTTGCACGAGATTTTTATAGTACCCAGTTGGTCAAGTAAATAGTCCATCCCAACCATCAAATCTAAAAAAAAGACACTGAAAATTTCTGAAGTATTGGCACCTACCACCAACTTAACCAAGTCTCACCACCAAACTTAGCTAGCTTGAAAACCAACCAAAATGAAAAATTTCTTGCACCAGGATTTTTACATTAGTCATTTTGTGAAATAAAGAGTGTTTCCCAACCATCAAATCTTGAAATAAAGACACTGAAAATTTCTTAAATCTCGGCACCAACCACCAACTTAGCCAAGTCTCACCACCAAACTTAGCTAGCTTCAAAACCAACCAAAATGAAAAATTTCATGCGCAAAGACTTTTAGAGTAGCCATTTGGTGATATAAAGAGCGCATTCCAACCATCTATTCTAAAAAGCCAAGACTTTGAAAATATCCCAAATGTTGGCACATTGCACCCATTAAGCTACCTTGAAAACCAACCAAAATTAAAATTTTTTTCCACAATGATATTTTACGATAGTCCTTTTGTGATATAAAGAGAGCATTCCAACCATTAAATCTCAAAAACCAAGACTTTGAAAGTTTCCCAAATCATGGCACCAAGCATAAAAGTCCTCCACCAAACATGGCTAGCTTGAAAACCAACCAAAATGAAAAATTTCTTGCACAAGATTTTTATAGTACCCAGTTGGTGATGTAAATAGTCCATCCCAACCATCCAATCTCAAAAAAAAGACACTGAAAATTTCTCAACTATTGGCACCAACCACCAAATTAACCAAGTCTCACCACCAAACTTAGCTAGCTTGAAAACCAACCAAAATGAAAAATTTCTTGCACCAAGATTTTTACATTAGTCATTTGGTGAAATAAAGAGTGTTTCCCAACAATCAAATCTCAAAAAAAAGACACTGAAAATTTCTCAAATCTCGGAACCAACAACCAAGTTAGCCAAGTCTCACCACCAAACTTAGCTAGCTTGAAAACCAACCAAAATGAAAAATTTCTTGCACAAAGACTTTTAGAGTAGCCATTTGGTGATATAAAGAGCACATTCCAACCATCTATTCTCAAAAGCCAAGACTTTGAAAATATCCCAAATGTTGGCACATAGCACCCACCAAGCTACCTTGAAAACCAACCAAAATTAAAAATTTCTTCCGCAATGATATTTTCGGTAGTCGTTTAGTGATATAAAGAGAGCATTCCAGCCATTAAATCTCAAAAACTAAGACTTTGAAAGTTTCCCAAATCATGGCACCAAGCATAAAAGTCTCTCCACCAAACATGGCTAGCTTGAAAACCCACCAAAATGAAAAATTTCTTGCACGAGATTTTTATAGTACCCAGTTGGTGAAGTAAATAGTCCATCCCAACCATCAAATCTAAAAAAAAAGACACTGAAAATTTCTCAAGTATTGGCACCAACCACCAACTTAACCAAGTCTCACCACCAAACTTAGCTAGTTTGAAAACCAACCAAAATAAAAAGTTTCTTGCACCAGGATTTTTACATTAGTCATTTGGTGAAATAAAGAGTGTTTCGCAATCATCAAATCTCAAAATAAAGACACTGAAAATTTCTCAAATCTCGGCACCAACCACCAACTTAGCCAAGTCTCACCACCAAACTTAGCTAGCTTCAAAACCAACCAAAATGAAAAATTTCATGCGCAAAGACTTTTAGAGTAGCCATTTGGTGATATAAAGAGCGCATTCCAACCATCTATTCTAAAAAGCCAAGACTTTGAAAATATCCCAAATGTTGGCACATTGCACCCATTAAGCTACCTTGAAAACCAACCAAAATTAAAAATTTTTCCACAATGATATTTACGATAGTCCTTTTGTGATATAAAGAGAGCATTCCAACCATTAAATCTCAAAAAACAAGACTTTGAAAGTTTCCCAAATCATGGCACCAAGCATAAAAGTCCTCCACCAAACATGGCTAGCTTGAAAACCAACCAAAATGAAAAATTTCTTGCGCAAGATTTTTATAGTACCCAGTTGGTGATGTAAATAGTCCATCCCAACCATCCAATCTCAAAAAAAAGACACTGAAAATTTCTCAACTATTGGCACCAACCACCAACTTAACGAAGTCTCACCACCGAACTTAGCTAGCTTGAAAACCAACCAAAATGAAAAATTTCTTGCACAAAGACTTTTAGAGTAGCCATTTGGTGATATAAAGAGCGCATTCCAACCATCTATTCTCAAAAGCCAAGACTTTTAAAATATCCCAAATGTTGGCACATAGCACCCACTAAGCTACCTTGAAAACCAACCAAAATTAAAAATTTCTTCCACCATGATATTTACAGTAGTCGTTTTGAGATATAGAGAGTGCATTCTAACCATTAAATCTCAAAAACTAGGGCTTTGAAAATTTCCCAAATCTTTGCACCAAATAAAAGTCTCACTACCAACATTGGCTAGCTTAAAAACCAACCAAAATGAAAAATATCTTGCACGATATTTTTATAGTAGCCAGTTGATTATATAAATAGTGTATCCCAACCATCAAATCTAAAAAAAAAAAGACAATGAAAATTTCTCAAATCTCGGCACCAACCACAAAGTTAGCCAAGTCTCACCACCAAACTTAGCTAGCTTGAAAACCAACCAAAATGAAATATTTCTTGCACAGACTTTTAGAATAGCCATTTGGTGATATAAAGAGCGCATTCCAACCATCTATTCTCAAAAGCCAAGACTTTGAAAATATCCCAAATGTTGGCACATAGCAACCACTAAGCTACCTTGAAAACCAACCAAAATTAAAAATTTCTTCCACAATGATATTTACGGTAGTCGTTTTGTGATATAAAGAGAGCATTCCAACCATTAAATATAAAAAACAAAGACTTTGAAAGTTTCCCAAATCATGGGACCAAGCAGAAAAGTCTCTCCGCCAAACATGGCTTGCTTGAAAACCAACCATAATGAAAAAATTCTTGCACGAGATTTTTGTAGTTCCCAGTTGGTGATGTAAATATTCCATCCCAAGCATCCAATCTCAAAAAAAAGACACTGAAAATTTCTCAATCCCAAAAACCAAGACTTTGAAAAATTCCCAAATTTAGCACAAGGAACGAACTTTGACAAGTCTCACCACCAAAATTAGCAAGCTTGAAAACCAACCAAAATGAAAAATTTCTTGCACCATGATTTTTACAGTAGTCATTTCGTGATATAAAGAGTGCATTCCAACCCTTAAATCTCAAAAATCAAGCCTTTGAAGATTTTCCAAATCTTGGCACCGAGTACCAACTAAGCTAGCTTGAAAACCAACAAAAATGAAAAATTTCTTGTGCCAATATTTTTACAGTACTCATTGGGTGTTATAAAGGGTGCAGTCCAACCGTTACATCTAAAAAACAAAGGCTTTGAAAATTTCCCAAATCTTAGAACCAAGCACCGAACTTAGCCAACTCTCACCACCAAACTTAGCTAGCCTTAAAACCAACCAAAATGAAAAATTTCTAGCACAAAGACTTTTTTAGAGTAGCCATTTGGTGATATAAAGAGTGCATTCCAACCATTTATTCTCAAAAGCCAAGACTTTGAAAATTTCCCAAATATTGGCACATAACACCCACTAAGCTACCTTGAAAACCAACAAAAATTAACAATTTCTTCCACCATGATATTTACAGTAGTTGTTTTGCGATATAAAGAGAGATTCCAACCATTAAATCTCAAATACCAAGACTTTGAAAATTTCCCAAATCTTGGCACCAAGTATAAAAGTCTCACCTCCAAACATGGCTAGCTTGAAAACCAACCAAAATGAAAAATTTCTTGCACGAGATTTTTATAGTAGCCAGTTGGTGATATAAATAGTGCATCCCAACCATCAAATCTAAAAAAAAAGACACTGAAAATTTCTTAAAACTTGGCACCAACCACCAACGTAGCCAAGTCTCACCACAAAACTTAGCTAACTTGAAACCCAACTAAAATGAAAAATTTCTTGCACCAAGATTTTTACAGTCGTCATTTGGTGAAATAAAGAGTGCATTCCAACCATGCACCCACTAAGCTAGCTTGAAAACCTAGCAAAATGAAAAATTTCTTGCACCAAGGCTTTTATAGTAACCATTTGGTGATATAAAGAGTGCATTCAAACCATCTATTCTAAAAAACAAAGACTTTTAAAATTTCCCAAATCTTGCCACCAACGACCCACTAAGCTAGCTTGAAAACCAACCAAAATGAAAAATTTCTTGCACCAAGACTTTTAGAGTAGCCATTTGATGATATAAAGAGTGCATTCCAACCATCTATTCTCAAAAGCCAAGACTTTGAAAATTTCCCAAATGTTGGCAAATAGCACCCACTAAGCTACCTTGAAAAAACAACCAAAATTAAAAATTTCTTCCACCATGATATTTACAGTAGTCATTTTTTGATATAAAGAGAGCATTCCAACCATTAAATCTCAAACACCAAGACTTTGAAAATTTCCAAAATCTTGTTACCAAGCATAAAAGTCTCACCACCAAACATGGCTAGCTTGAAAACCAACCAAAATGAAAAATTTCTTGCACGATATTTTTATAGCAGCCAATTGGTGATATAAAGAGTGCATCCCAACCATCAAATCTAAAAAAAAGACACTGAAAATTTCTCAAATCCTTGCACCAACCGCCAACTTAGCCAAGTCTCACCACCAAACTTAGCTAACTTGAAAACCAACCAAAATGAAAAATTTCTTGCACAAAGACTTTCAGAGTAGCCATTTGGTGATATAAAGAGTGCATTCCAACCATTAAATCTCCAAATCAAAGACTTTGAAATTTTCCCAAATTTTGGCACCATGCACCCACTAAGCTAGCTTGAAAACCTAGCAAAATGAAAAATTTCTTCCACCAAGGCTTTTATAGTAGCCATTTGGTGATATAAAGAGTGCATTCCAACCATCTATTCTAAAAAACAAAGACTTTGAAAATTTCCCAAATGTTGGTCCATAACACCTACTAAGCTACCTTGAAAACCAACCAAAATTAAAAATTTCTTCCACCAAGATATTTACAGTAGTCGTTTTATGATATAAAAAGAGCATTGCAACCATTAAATCTTAAAAATCAAGACTTTGAAAATTTCCCAGATCTTTGCACCAAGCATAAAAGTCTCACCACCAAACTTGACAAGCTTGAAAACCAACCAAAATGACAATTTTCTTGCACCAACTTAGCCAAGTCTACTAATCACCAAACTTCGCTAGCTTGAAAACAAACAAAAATGAAAAATTTCTTGCACCCAGATTTTCACAGTTGGTCATATAAAGAGTGCATTTAAAGTATTAAATCTCAAAAACCAAGACTTTGAATATTTCCCAAATCTTGGCAACAAACACCCACTAAGTTAGCTTGAAAACCAACCAAAACGAAAAATTTCTTGCACCAAGATATTTAAAGTAGTCATTTGGTGTTATAAAGAGTACATTCCAACCATTAAGTCTCAAAAACCAACACTTTGAAAATTTCCCAAATGTTGGCACCAAGAACCAACTTAGCAAAGTCTCACCACCAAACTTCGCTAGCTTGAAAACTAACCACAATGAAAAATTTCTTGCACGACATTTTTATAGTTGTCATTTGCAGATATAAAGAGTGTATTCCAACCATAAAATCTCAAAAACCAAGACATTGAAAATTTCCCAAATCTTGCAACCAAGATTTTTACGGTATTCATTTGGTGATATAAATAGTGCATTTCAACCATTATATCTCAAAAACCAAGACTTTGAAAATTTTCAAAATCTTAGCCCTAAGCACCCACTAATTTTACGGTAGTCATTTTATGATATACAGAGCTCTCTCCAACCATTAAATCTAAAATCCAAGAGTTTGAAAATTTTCCAAATCTTTGCACCAAACACCAAACAAAATGGAAAATTTTCCAACTTGGCTAGTTTAAAAACCAAACAAAATGAAAAATTTCGTGCAGCAAGATTTTTACAGTAGTCATTTGGTAATATAAAGAGTGCACTGCAACTATTAAATCTCAAAAACCAAGACTTCTAAAATTTCTCAAATATTGACACCAAGCTCCAACTTAGCCAAGTCGCACCACCAAACCTAGTTAGCTTGAAAACTAACCAAAAAGAAAAATTTCTTGCACGAGATTTTTATAGTAGTCTGTTGGTAATATAAATAGTGCATCCCAACCATCAAATCTCTAAAACCAAGACGCTGATAATTTCCCAAATATTGGCACCAAGCACCAACTTAACAAAGTCTCACTGCCAAACTTAGCTGGCACTAAAACAAACAAAAATGAAAAATTTCTTCCATCAAAATTTTACAGTAGTCATTTGGAGATATAAAGAGTGCATTCCAACCATTAAATCCCAAAAACCAAGACTTTGAAAAATTCCCAAATTTAGCACCAAGCACGAACTTAGCCAAGTCTTACCACCAAAATTAGCAAGCTTGAAAACCAACCAAAATTAAAAATTTCTTGCACCATGATTTTTACAGTAGTCATTTGGTGATATAAAGAGTGCATTCCAACCCTTAAATCTCAAAAACCAAGCCTTTGAAGATTTTCCAAATCTTGGCACCGAGTACCAACTAAGCTAGCTTGAAAACCAACAAAAATGAAAAATTTCTTGTGCCAATATTTTTACAGTAGTCATTTGGTGTTATAAAGGGTGCAGTCCAACCGTTACATCTAAAAAACAAAGGCTTTGAAAATTTCCCAAATCTTAGAACCAAGCACCAAACTTAGCCAAGTGTCACCACCAAATTTAGCTAGCTTGAAAACCAACCAAAATGAAAAATTTCTTGCACAAATATTTTTAGAGTAGTCATTTGGTGATATAAAGAGTGCATTCAAACCATTAAATCTCAAAAACCTAGATTTGAAAATTTCCCAAATGTTGGAACCAAAAACAAACTTAGTCAAGCCTCACCACCAAACTTAGATAGCTTAAAACCCAACCAAAATGAAAAATTTCTTGCAAAATGATTTTTACAATAGTCATTTGGTTGATATAAAGAGTGAATTCAAACAATTAAATCTCAAAAATCAAGACTTTGAAGATTTCCCAAATATTGCCACCAAGCACCCATTAAGCTAGCTAGAAAACCAACCAAAACGAAAAATTTCTTGCACCAATGTTTTTAAAGTAGTCGTTTTGTGTTATAAAGAGCGCATCCAACCATTAAATATCAAAAACCAAGACTTTAAAAATTTCTTACATGTTGGTACCAAGCACCAACTTAGCAAAGTCTCACCACCATACTTCGCTAGCTTGAAAACCAACCGAAAAAAAAAAATTCTTGCACGCCATTTTTATAGTAGCCATTTGGATATATAAAGAGTACATTCCAACCATCAAATCTCAAAAACCAAGGGTCTGAAAATTTCCCAAAATCTTGGCACTGAGCACCAAGTTAGCCAACTCTACTAACTACCAAACTTAGCTAGCTTGAAAACAAACCAAAATGAAAAATTTCTTGCATCAAGATTTTCACAGTTGCTGATAAAAAGAGTGCATTCCAACTATTAAATCTGAAAAACCAAGAATTTGAAAATCTCACAAATCTTGGCACCAAGCACCTAATAAGCTAATTTGAAAACGGAAAAAAAATAAAAATTTCATGCACCAAGAGTATTACAGTAGTTATTTGGTGATATAAAGAGTGCATTCTAAGCATTAAATCTCCAAAACCAATATTTTGAAAATTTCCCAGATCTTGGCACCAAACATTAACTTTGCCGAGTCTCACCACTAAACTTGGTAGCTTGGAAACCAACCAAAATGTAAAATTTCTTGCACCAAGATTTTTATAGTAGTCATTTGGCGATATGAAGAGTGCATTCAACCCATTAAATGTCAAAAACCTACACACTGAAAATTTCCCAAATCGTGGCTCCAAGCACCAACTTAGGCAAGTCTCACGACCAATCATAGCTAGCTTGTAAACAAACCAAAATGAAAAATTTCTTGCACCAAGATTTTTACAATACTCATTTGGTGATATAAAGAGTGAATTCCAACAATTAAATCTCAAAATCCAAGACTTTGAAAATTTCTCAAATCTTGGCACCAAGTACCTACTAAGCTAGCTTGAAAACGAACCAAAATGAAAAATTTCCTGCACCAACATTTTTGCTCTAGTTATTTGATGATTTAAAGAGTTCATTCCAATCTTTCAATCTCAAAAACCATGACTTTGAAAATTTTCCAAATGTTGGCACCAAGAACTAAGTTAGCTTGAAAACCATCCAAAATTAAAAATTTCTTGCAACAAGATCTTTACAGCTGTCATTTGGTTATATAAAGAGTGCATTCAACCCATTAAATGTCAAAAACCAAGAATTTGAAAATTTCCCTAATGTTGGTTGGCACCAAGAACCAACTTAGCCAAGTCCCACCACCAAACTTGGCTAGCTTGAGAACCAACCAAAATGAAAAATTTCTTGCACGAGATTTTTATTGTAGCCATTTGGTGATATAAAGAGTGCATACCTACCATCAAATCTCAAAAACCAAAACACTGAAAAATTTCCAAATCTTGTCACCAAACACCAACTTCGCAAAGTCTTACAACCAATTCAGCAAAACCAACCGAAATGAAAAATTTCTTGCACGAGATTTTTATAGTAGCCATTTGGTGATATAAAGAGTGCATTCCAACAATCAAATCCCAAACACCAAGACTCTGTAAAATTTCCCAAATCATGGCAGTAAGAACCAACTAAACCAAGTCTCACCACCAAACTTTGCTTGCTTAAAAACCAACAAAAACGAAAAATTACATGCACCAAGATTTTTACACTAGTCATTTGGTGATATAAAGAGTGCATTCCAACCAATAAATCTCAAATGACAACTCTTTAAAGTGTCAAAATCTAGGTGTAAGAAATTTTTCAATTTGGTTGGTTTTCAAGCAAGCCATTTTTTGTGCTGAGACTTGGCTAAGTTGGTCCTTGCTGCCAAGGTTAAGAAATTTTTGAAGTCTTTGTTTCTCGGACTAAGGGGCTGGAATGCACTCTTTATAACCCTAAACGAATACTGTCAAATTGTTTGTCCCAACAATTTTCCAATTTTATGGGTTTTGAAGCTAGCCAAATTTGGTGGTAGGACTTAGTTGGTGATCGGTGCCAAGATTTGGGACTTTTTCAATGACTTGGTTTTTGAGACTTTGAGACTGCAATGCATTCCAAGTGCAGACTAGTTTCATAATCTAGGTGCAAGAAATTTTTCAATTTGGTTGTTTCAAGCAAGCTATGTTTGGTGGTGACACTTGGCTAAATTGGTGCTTGGGACCATGATTTGAGAATTTTTTGGACACTTGGTTTTTGAGACTTAGGGGCCACAATGCACTCTTTAAATCCCCAAATGACGACTAGTGTCAAAATATAGGTGCAAGAAATTTTTTAATTTAGTTGTTTTTCAGGCAAGCCATAATTGGGGTGAAACTTGGCTAAGTTGGTGCATGGTGCCATGATTTGAGAGTTTTTCAGAGACTTGGTTTTTGAGACTTAGGGGCTACAATGCTCTCTTTAAATCCACAAATGACGACTAGTGTCAAAATATAGATACAAGAAATTTTTCAATTTCGTTGGTTTTTAAGCAAGCCAAGTTTGGTGGTGTGACTTGGCTAGGTTGGTTCTTGGTTCCAAGATTTTGGAATATTTCAGAGACTTGGTTTTTGAGACTTATGGGCTGCAATTCCTTCTTTATATCCCCAAATGATGACTAGTATCAAAATCTAGGTGCAAGAAATTTTTCAATTTGGTTGATTTTCAAGCAAGCCATGTTTAGTGGTGAGACTTGGCTAAGTTGGTATTTTGTGCCAAGATCTGGAAATTTTTGAAAGTCTTGGTTTTTGAGACTTCGGGGCTGTAATTCTCTCTTTAAATCCACAAATGACAACTAGTGTCAAAATATAGGCACAAGAAATTTTTCAATTTCGTTGCTTTCAAAGCATGCAAAGTTTGGTTGTGTGACTTGGCTAAGTTGGTTCTTTGTGCCAAGATTTTGGAATATTTCAAAGACATGGTTTTCGAGACTTATGGGCTGTAATGCACTCTTTAAATCCCCAAATGACAACAAGTGTCAAAACATAGGTACAACAAATTTTTCAATATCGTTGATTTTCAAGCAAACCAAGTTTGGTGGTGAGACTTGGCTAAGTTGGTTCTTGGTGCCAATATTTTGAAATTTTTCAAAGACTTGGTTTTTGAGACTTAGGGACTGCAATGCTTTGTTTATATCCCCAAATGACGACTAGTGTGAAAATCTAGGTGCAAGAAAATTTTTCAATTTGGCTGTTTTTCAAGCAAGTCATGTTTGGTAGTCAGAATTAGCTAAGTTGGTACTTGTTGCACAGATTTAGAAATTTTTGAAGTCTTTGTTTTTCAGACTTAGGGGCTGAAATGCGCTCTTTATAAATCTAAACAACTACTATCAAATGGTTTGTCCCAACAATTTTCCAATTTTATGGGTTTTCAAGCTAGCCAAGTTTGGTGGTAGGACTTAGCTAAGTTGGTGCTCAGTACCAAGATTTGAGACTTTTTCAAAGACTTGGTTTTTGAGACTTAGAGGTTGCAATGGATTGTTTATATCCTCAAGTGCCGACTAGTTTCACAATCTAGGTGCAAGGAATTTTTCAATTTGGCTGTTTTCAAGCAAACCATGTTTGGTGTTGAGACTTGGCTAAATTGGTGCTTGGGGCCACGATTTGAGAATTTTCGGAGACTTGGTTTTTGAGACTTAGGGGCCACAATGCACTCTTTAAATCCCCAAATGACGACTAGTGTCAAAATATAGGTACAAGAAATTTTTCAATTTGGTTGTTTTTCAAGCAAGCCATAATTAGTGGTGAGACTCGGCTAAATTGGTGCTTGGTGCCATGATTTGAGAGTTTTTCAGAGACTTGGTTTTTGAGACGTAGGGGCTACAATGCTCTCTTTAAATCCACAAATGACGACTAGTGTCAAAATATAGATACAAGAAAATTTTCAATTTCGTTGGTTTTTATGAAATAGTGGAAAATATAAGGAGAAATCTCCCTTGTGTGTCTTTGCATACACATAGGGTAGTTTATTTATAATGTAAAATATGGGCTAAAACCCTAAATACAAGATGGGCTAAGCCCAATTAACATAAACACACAACTTAATATCTAACACTCCCCCTCAAGCTGGAGCATATATATCATATGTTCCAAGCTTGTTACAAAGATACTCAAATCTAGGTCCTCGCAAGGACTTAGCGAATATGTCTGCCAACTGGTTACTTGAGTTAACGAACTCAGTCTTGATATCTCCAGATATGATTTTTTTCACTAATAAAATGACAATCAACTTCAATGTGCTTTGTTTCTCATGGAAGACAACGTTAGAGCTAATATGAAGAGCAGCTTGATTACTAATATAAGTGTCATGTGAGTGACATCTCCAAATTTCAATTCACTAAGTAATTGTTTAAGCAACACAAGCTCACAAGTAGCTGATGCCATAGCTCTATATTCTGCTTCAGCGCTAGACACAACACTTTGCTTCTTACTTTTCCAAGATATCAGGTTGCCACCAATAGAGACACAATATCCAGAAGTAGACCTCCTATCAGAAGGGGAACCAGCCCAATCAACATCTGAATAGCAAACGACTTTTGTATAGTTGTTAAGACCATATAGCAAACCTTTTCCAAGTGATCCTTTAATATACTTCAGTATGCGAACAACTGCATCTCAATGGTCTTCACATGGGGAAGTTAACTACGAAGGAAATGTCAGGACGCGTAACAGTAAGATAGTTTAATTTACCAACTAATCTTCTGAACCGTTCAGGATCTGAGAAAGGCTTCCCCTGATTTGGTAGGAGTTTGGTATTAAGATCCATAAGTGTCTCAACAGATTTAGAGTTCATTAACCTTGTTTCCTCCAAGATGTCTAACGATACTTCCTCTGAGATATGACAATACGAGTATTGGATTGTGCTACTTCAATACCCAAAAAGTACCAGAGTTTGCCAAGATCTTTGGTTTGAAAATGGTGACAAAGGTGTTGCTTCATCTGAGAGATGCCGAGATAGTCGCTTCTTGTGAGAACAATGTCATCGACATACACTATTAAGTAGATACATTCAACACTTGAGTGGCGATAGAACACTGAATTATCCGCTTCACTGCGAGACATACCAAATTGTTGAATAACACAGCTGAATTTACCAAACCAGGCCCGAGGAGACTGTTTTAGGCCATTAAAGATTTGCGAAGACGACATACCAATCCAGATGACTCCCCCTGAGCAACAAAGTCAGACGATTGCTCCATATAAATTTCTTCATGCAAATCACCATTAAGGAAAGCATTTTTGACATCAAGTTGGTAAAGAGGCCATTGTCGAAGAGCGGCGATGGCAATGAATAAGCGAATAGAGGTCATCCCACGTCGCCCACGTTGCATCCCTCACCACCTCGACACCAAGCGAACCTTAAACGCCCAAATCAAACTTGCCGCCGTCGCGCAACCAGTAGAAACGTAGAAGGCGAGACCCTAATCGTGTCGTCGCCCACGTTGCAACCCGATGCCTCGACCTCACCCTGCCTTATCTTGGTTGTAGTGTTGGAAAATGTTCAATCCAAGCCAATCTAGGTTGTTTTCGTGAATGCAGCCAGTTTATGTAGGAAAGCCTTTTGAATCGTTGTTGGCTCTAAGGAGGAGAACTCCATGAGTGAATTCATCATTCAATTTGAAAGATTTGTTGGGGTTATTAAGGGATTGGAAACAAACAGATTTATTCTTTCTTTTCACTTATCATTTTCTTTTTATTTTCTTAATGATTCTATCATTGTTCGTACTATAAACGGGTATAGTTTGATTTCCTGTTTAACTGGGCAGAACAATATGATCTTCTAGCTACCGGATGTATCGAGGTGAGTGTGAGAGAGATAAGAAAATCAATCCATCAAACTCTAACAAGAAACTGATTGGTGCAAGGTTTTTCGCCAACGGCTATGAGGTGGCATTTGGACACTTGTATAAGACTTAATAACAAATTAAATAAAAATTCCACGTAATATAAGATGTATACATATGTATGCACCACCTCATCACAGTTGGACGACATCATTGAAAACTTAACAGAGACGACTTAATTGACTCATTTTTTTAAGTTTTTGAAACCCACTTGAGATTGGTACACAAATACGAAGTCCAAATGAGGGTTTAAATCTTTTTTATTTGAACATTATATATGATCAAATTTATATCTATAAATTTCATAATGGTAATTCTGCTATATAGTAATAAGTTATTTAATTAGGCTATTATAGAGTGATAGCATAGAAGAGGAAGGCAGCTAGTTGGTTATCGTGCTGTGGGGAAAAACTAGAATCTAAAATCTTCATAATTTTCAGTCAAAAGTTTACTTTGTACTTTGGGTTTCCGTTGGAGGAGTCTGTTGAATAAAAATCTTATTGTCTCTTGTTAATCCCAATTCTTTGAACAAGTTTCTATCACTTTAACCTCACTTTTATCAATCAATTTACCTGCAAAAAAAATTCAAAATGAAACACAACCGTTCAAGTTTTGCAATAACTGTTTCTCCATGTTATAAGAACATTCCTGGAAAAGTGATAAAAAAAAACATCTCATTAATAGCGTTGAGTAGTTTGATTCCGTCTTTCTTGATAATTACAGCTTGGAAGCCAACCTCTTTTGCCCTTCTGACTTTCTCCTCAAAGCTACATCCCCCTCTAAGGACCATTTTCAGAAAATTTTAAATTATCAAAGAAATAGTTTGTCTGCACACTCTAAACCAATATATCTCTCAAATAAACATTTTCTAACATTCAAAGTTCAACATGCATGTTGTGCTTTGATCAGGCCAAACCACTTTTGGATGCAAAGCTGGTCAAAGAACCATCATTAATTTCAGCATATATCTGTGATGATTTTCATATAATAGAAGTTAAAAATTTTCTTTATTGATAAATATTTTTATTAGGTTATTTACTGATAAACTGTGTGTAAGTCATCAAAATTTGACACAAATACTGTCATTTATAGCTAAAGCACAACTAGATATAATAATAGAAAGAAACTTCATATTATTATTATTTTAATGTAATTCTTCAAAATAAAAAAACATTACTTAATACAGTTATCAAATACCTCCCAGTATATTTAAAAGGTATAATATTATTTTTGGGTTCATAAAGACACATTTATAAGGGAACAACCAAATTCGGACCTTGAATTTTAATTTCCAACAAAGCCATCTTAGATATCCATCTACTGAACATGTCAAAACATTCATCAGGTTTCAACTGTGGAGGTGTGTGGCCGGAAACCTGAAATTATGAAAGTAAAAGATAATAGAACAAAGAACTAATAGAAACAACAAGTAAATTGATATAGTTTATTTCAACCACTTTGGTGGGTTGCTAATTGCTATTCCGGTTCTAATTAATTAATGTAACTATGATTTAAAAGGTCAAGTTGATGACAGGGAAAAAGAAAGTGCATCTTGCAATTATTCTTCTGCAACACTGTTTAAGGTTGAAATCTTAGTAGAAAAAAGTGGAAGATCTGGTATTGTATTTTTGTGGACAACAACGCTTTTTGTTGTTGCAGTTGAAGTCTTTCCCTATACAAGATTAAAATTTTGATCACTTACACTCCATTCTTTATCCACCACACAATTGGTGTTTAACATATAGTTAAATCTCAATAACAATGAGTATTGGATCCAGACGATAATTTCAATACTAAGATATCTTCTATCTATATATCTAAAGCTACTTCAGAATTTTCATATTGATAATTTCATTCTAGGTGATCATTTTCTCATAATTCAAATTCTAGGAAAAGCATAGCACCAGTACCCAGACACAACAGAGGCAGAAAAAAGTCACCCTGAAATAAAGTCCTCACATGACCAGGTTAAGTAGAAGTTGCCCCAAATTGAGACTGCAACATACCTTCCATCTGGAGAGCTTGCACCACTAATACCACTAGAAATTATTCTGAAGAAGCAACTCAGATAGATAAATGCCTCTTGACAAATAAAAATTGAAAATGTTCAACATTCACATTTTGAATGAGTTTTCAACATGCAGAAGAAGAACAAATCTGACTTCTCAAATGTCATCTTGTGTGCGTGTTTGGAATTGATGGTGCAACCAATCAAACTTTGTTGGCTATTAAAATTACAAGTAAACTACCACAACCATGCTATTAAAAACCTTGTAGCACATTTTATTAACAACGTTGTGAGTATTGTTAATGAACTTCTACCAGTTTATATATATCACATTGTACTCAATTGGTTAAATATTTGTGGGAATATAAGATTCAATATAACTCACACTCATTCCAAGCCATTTAGACTTTCAAAATTACATAAAAGTGAGTGTGGATCATGCTCTTACCTGAATGCTATGATGAATTAAAATAGATAGGACAAAGAGAGATGACGAATTAATCTATTCAAAATCTAATACAAAATCTAGCAATTATTAAATGCTAGTAATATTAGAGAAAAGGAGTTAACTATCCAATTAAAGAAAGGGACAGAATACAAAACTACTATGGTTCAGGATATGAACCATACTAATCTGCAGTAGTCTTTAAAGCAACCCCATATTGGCTTTGGTAGAACAAGTTACAGACAATCAAATCACCATGGAAATTGATGCAAGCAAAACAAATGTCTATTCTCATAAAGATTCTTCTAACTTTCTCAGTCAGACTGTCACTGTAGACTAACTGCTCAGGCAGCACCTCATATTAGGATAAACATGAACTGTTACAATTTCCAGAAGGACCACCACATTCATGTATGGCAAAAAGTATCAAAAAAGCTAACACATAATACTGGGAGTAGACCACAAGGATGAAACACAGAAAATTTTCAACTCCTCTGTATCAGCTTGATCTTTAACTGAAAGTTCAAAGATATGCCAGCTCTAATTTTCAAAGAAAAGAGAGAAACAAGGATTTTCAATGTATTAAAATGACACAGAAATATGCAACATGATAACGTTATGTCTACTTAATTCAAACATGATTAAGGTCTATTAGCAACTTCCAGTAGTCTAAAACCTTTAAGCAATAGATGTGTATACATCTATTTATGTAAGTTATTTACTCATTTTTCCGTAATGAAATTTCTAACTCACGATGAATTCCTAACACATTTTTCCGTTATGTACTGCAGTTGTCACACTAAACTGTTAAAAAAGTCAAAGCAACAATAATGGTTACATAACACAAGACTTTGCATAAGTATAACAGGTGCAGATGGTACTAAGAAAAGGATAATGCTAAAATAACATTACAAGCCCTTACCTATTAGCAGAAGAGGAGCTGACAAAGGAAGGATAAAATGTGGTCTACTGTAAAGGTAATGCAGTGATTTTTAATTGGTTGACATATAAGCGTGTATTACAATTAAAGAGTAAATAGAAACACTTACTTGAGATGAAGAGTCACTTTTGAGGCCATGAATAACCACAACAATGCGAACATATTCATCTTCATAGCAATGTCTTATAATTTGGTTAATTGAAATTCTGATATACTGATACAAGTCAATGCAACCCAAAAGATCTTCCAATTATGTTTCTTCGTATTAGTATTGCTAACTGTCAAGTCATAAAAAATAATTCTTAAGCTCATTTTCTCTTCTACACCAGAATGTTATTTAAATTAACTTCATTACGAAATACACAAAGAGATATATAACACTATCACAGTCCATAAAAAAGATCAAAAGGTAAACACAAAAACATAAAACCGGGTTTTAGATGCCAGTCTTGAAATTCTAAAGTGTCAGCCTGGACAGAGACATTTAAGTGATGACATACGAGAAGCATAACTTTATATCTTATAGCATACCATGGATATTGAGCAACAAGAAGATAACCACAAGGAGCCAAAGATACCAACTACGAGTCTCACCCAGTTAAAGTTCGTTTGTTATTTAAATGTTAATGTGTCAAGGATGATAGATTGACAGGAAATAACTAAAAAGAATACCATGAAGAACTACAAGGGAGACTTGATACCAAATATAATTACACGAAGCAAGCAATTAAATGACAAAACAAATTCATCCATCTAGACACTTGAAAGTTGATATTTTTATGAAACAAGAGTTTCTCATTAATCTACATTAAATTAATATCAAACCAAATTAACGATCAATATGGAATATGAATTTCTCTTTAGTCTTTCATTTATCTAGAGAAAGAGAGCAACCAAACAGACACACACAAACAAAAACACACACAATCTTACTCACACATAGACGCAAAGAAACAAACACAACCAAACAGACATGCACAAACAAAGAAAAAAACACACAAACAAACAAAGAAACACACGCACAAATATTATCCACACAAGAACACACACACACACACACATTCACACACATGCCTTCAAACACATAAGTTACACAAGCACACACACGCACAGAAGTTACACAAGCACACACACACCAACACAAAAAAACTCATACTCACAGACACAAACACACACATATTACACACACGAACAGACACATACTCAGACACACAAACAAAAACACACACACAATCTTACTCACATAGACACAAAGAAACAAACACAACTAAATAGAAACGCACAAACAAACATAGAAACACACACACGGACACACAAACAAAAACACACACACAATCTTACTCACACATAGACACAACACAACCAAACAGACACGCACAAACAAACAAAGAAACACACACACGGACACACACACAAACAAGCAGACATGCACACACACAATTATTATCCACACAAGAACACACCAACACAAACACAAACACACGCATTCACACACACATAAGTTACACAAGCACACAACATAGAGATTTATACAAAACAGAATTAAAAGAACGTATGAATATAAGAGAACTGAAAAACTAAACTAAACTACGAAGCTAAGAGAAAGAAAATCTGTTTAAATTGGCCATAGATCAAAATTAATTCTTTTTATTTTTATGAAAATCAGCATATTATCTATCCTACTATTTACTATGCTAGTTAAAGATATGTACATTACTAACAAAAATCTATAACTACAATTAAAAGGAAATGAAAAGAATGAGCTTATCTGTTTTTCTCCATGCTCTGCCTAGGTATGCATTGTTTCCAAGGTTGTATTGAATTGCTCTTTCTCAGCTCTCCCCTTCAGCAACAATAGCATTCCCTCAGTATGGATTATGGTTTTGCACTTTCAAGACACCTTGCTGCAGCAGCTAGAGCTCCTCACACTTCTGCTGCTGATTCTTAATGTTCCAAGCTCTCTTAACAGTGTTGACAGCATCTCCTACCTCCAACAAGACTGCTTTTGTATCAGAAGAAATAGTTCCAGTTAAGCTGCACAAAACCCTTGGCCTCTGCTGTGAAAATGAAAATAACAGCATTAAGACATTGCAGAGCAATTTAATAACTAAAAGTATAAGCCATAACAACTAAATGACAAAAGAACAAACACTTACAATGCACCAGAATATTTTGTTGGCAATAGAGCCACTATGGACTTGCTAATTTTGTTAATCAGGCCCTCTATATCCTGTGTGAAACAAATGAAAGACAACTATATATATATATATATATATATATATATATATATATATATATATATATATATATATATATATATATATATATATATATATTTAAAAAAGAGCAATGTTTGCCAAAAATATATAAAATCAGTAAATGCAAGTAGTTTTCGAGCTTTTGGAGAGATATATGTAATTATGGATAGCCATGTAACTGATAATCAATTAAGAAAGTCATGACAAAATACAAAGAGACAAAATTCAATCCATAGAACAGAAAAAACATGTTGAAAAGGTAACATAACAGGATTTGTTTAGCTAACCTTGACATCACATTGAAGAATATGATTAGCATGCAAGGAATCAAGTACCATAAGAAGTTGAGCAAGCTACTTACATAGCATGCAAGTAACCTCCAGAGACAGAGTACCCACTATTGGCACCACCAAATTGAAAAAATATTGTATAACTAAAAATAAAATAGTGAGGGACAATAGTCAGATAGCATAAATGATTTAACTTTAGAGGCATAGGAATGACATATATTATCAAAGAAAATATAAAAATACTAATTAAATTCCAATATTTCTAACTGTACTTTCCTAACGAAGGTGACCTTACTTTCCACTTTTGTCAATTTTGCGGAGAGACATGTGGTCAGCAAGAGGACAGAAATTCCACCAACAATGCCCTAGTACATAATCATACATTGAAGGTCTATAAACCAATAGAATAATATACTGGATTAAAAAAAAAATGTTATGGGAACACTTACTGTGACATCAAAGAAAGAATCCTGATCTTTTCGCCAACACAATAGTCTTCAAGGCATATAGCACATGTTCTTGATGTACAATTGTCTTCCAAAACAGCAGTAAATATCAAACTTGGCATTGCTTTCGCTAGGTGACTACTCAGACCATGAAATATCAAAAAAAAAAAATACATAATGTATTAATCAATTCCTTTCACAAAAATATGTACAGGAAACATTATAAGCTCCTCTAGGTTACAAAATTTATGATTAATGTAAAACTATTTAGCAACAACCAGTGAATGTGCATTACAACTTGTGTTATCTTTGGTGATTAGAGAAAAAAACAAATTTAATAGCAATTGCATGTGAGAGAAGATGATGAACAAATGTCTCTTGTAATTGATCATTACTTGCAACCAAGACACCGTCTTCTTCATCATCATTGACAATTACAGCTTGGAAGCCAACCTTTTGTGCCCTTCTGTGCTTTGATCAGGCCAAACCACTTTTGGATGCAAAGCTGGTCAAAGAACCATCATTAGTTTCAGCATATCAATATCTGTGAGATTTTCATATAATACAAGTTAATAATTTTCTTTATTGATAAATATTTTTATTATGTTATTTACTGATAAACTGTTTGTAAGTCATCAAAATTTGAGACAAATCTTGTCATTTATAGCTAAAGCAACCCTAAATATAATAATAGAATGACACTTCATAATATTACTATTTTAATGTGATTCTTCAAAATAAAAATACATTACTTAATATAGTTATCAAGCACCATAAGAAGTTGAGCAAGACACTTACATAGCATGCAAGTAACCTCCAGAGACTGAGTACCCACTGTTGGCACCACCAAATTGAAAAAATATTGTATAACTGAAAATAAAATAGTGAGTGACAATAGTCGGAGAGCATAAATGATTTAACTTTAGAGGCATAGGAATTTATGATTAATGTAAATCTATTTAGCAATAACCAGTGAATGTGCATTACAACTCGTGTTATCTTTGGTGATTAGAGAAAAAAACAAATTTAATAGCAATTGCATGTGAGAGAAGATGATGAACAAATGTCTCTTGTAATTGATCATTACTTGCAACCAAGACACCGTCTTCTTCATTATCATAGAAAATTACAGCTTGGAAGCCAACCTTTTTTGCCCTTGTGACTTTCTCCTCAAAGCTACATCCCCCTCTAAGGACCATTTTCAGAAAATTTTAAATTATCAAAGAAAATAGTTTGTCTGCACACTCTAAACCAATATATCTCTCAAATAAACATTTTCTAACATTCAAAGTTCAACATGCATGCTGTGCTTTGATAAGGCCAAACCACTTTTGGATGCAAAGCTAGTCAAAGAACCATCATTAATTTCAGCATATCAATATCTGTGATGATTTTCAAATAATAGAAGTTAATAATTTTCTTTATTGATAAATATTTTTATTAGGTTATTTACTGATAAACTGTGTAAGTCATCAAAATTTGACACAAATACTGTCATTTATAGCTAAAGCACAACTAAATATAATAATAGAAAGAAACTTCATATTATTATTATTTTAATGTGATTCTTCAAAATAAAAAAAACATTACTTAATACAGTTATCAAATACCTCCCAGTATATTTAAAAGGTATAATATTATTTTTGGGTTCATAAAGATACATTTATCAGGGAACAACCAAATTCGGACCTTGAATTTTAATTTCCAGCAAAGCCATCTTAGATATCCATCTACTGAACATGTCAAAACATTCATCAGGTTTCAACTGTCGAGGTGTGTGGCC
This sequence comes from Vigna reflexopilosa, assembly GCA_027742785.1. Classification (NCBI taxonomy): domain Eukaryota; kingdom Viridiplantae; phylum Streptophyta; class Magnoliopsida; order Fabales; family Fabaceae; genus Vigna; species Vigna reflexopilosa. The sequence goes on along the minus strand of JAFNIE010000007.1, from coordinate 84,830 downwards.
GGAACCTTGAAATTATGAAAGTAAAAAAATAATAGAACAAAGAACTAACATATTTACACAAACATCATTCTCAATGCATGATTGGAATGATTTTGGAAGAAAGACTTTCAACATTCAAACCACATTGTAGAGTTCATTAATCGTAATAATCAACATCGTGCTTATTGCTGAAATTATGCGTACATTCTATAGTATTGCGAATGTTAACTAATTATTGTAAAAGAAAACTACTGTCAGCTCTATCATCTTACCTTGCGAACATGAAGTGCAGTTTGAAAAAGAACTAACATATTTACACAAACATCATTCTCAATGCATGATTGGAATGATTTTGGAAGAAAGACTTTCAACATTCAAACCACATTGTAGAGTTCATTAATCGTAATAATCAACATCGTGCTTATTGCTGAAATTATGTGTATATTCTATAGTATTGTGTTAACTAATTATTGTAAAAGAAAACTACTGTCACCTCTATCATCTTACCTTGCGAACATGAAGTGCAGTTTGAAGATATATCATCATTTTCCCATAAACCACATTGGAATTGTGCATAAGTCTAATGTGGAAAAGAAATAAACATCATTGCACAAACACAGAAAGGAAACAGTAATTGGAGAACATTTATCATTTAATTAAGACATGAAGATTACTGGACAGTTCATGGGTGGCACTTTGATATCAGTTTTCAAAAATTGCTTCTCAGGAAATTTCTTAACTAGGGATCTTCTCAAAGTAGGTTCACTATTATCCGTCACACACCACCCTAGAACCAAACTATTGAACTTCGTATGTCCTGATACAAACTGTGGTAATGCAACCGTTAAATTGGATACAAATTTCTAAAAGTTAAAAAAAAGAAAAATCTAGCAACAAAGGAATTTTGCTAGAAAGACACATAACAAATAAATTAATCAAGAAACTGATGATGATTCAACAAATTCTGCTAGAAAAAACAAGTAAATTGATATCTTTTATTTCAACCACTTTGGTGGGTTGCTAATTGCTATTCCGGTTTTAATTAATTAATGTAACTATGATTTAAAAGGACAAGTTGATGACAGGGAAAAAGAAAGTGCATCTTGCAATTATTCTTCTGCAAGGTTGAAATCTTAGTTGAAAAAAGTGGAAGATCTGGTATTGTACTTTTGTGGACAACAACGTTTTTTGTTGTTGTAGTTGAAGTCTTTCCCTATACAAGATTAAAATTTTGATCACTTGCACTCCATTCTTGATCCACCACACAATTGGTGTTCTTTAGATCATATAGTTAAATCTCAATAACAATGAGTATTGGATCCAGACGATAATTTTAATACTAAGATATCCATCTATCTATCTAGAGCTACTTCAGAATTTTCATATTGATAATTTCATTCCAGGCGATCATTTTCTCATAATTCAAATTCTAGGAAAAGCCTAGCACAAGTACCCAGACACAACAGAGGCAAAAAAAAAGTCACCCTGAAATAAAATCCTCACCTGACAGACTCCCAGGTTAAGTAGAAGTTGCCCCAAATTGAGACTGCAACATACCTTCCATCTGGAGAGCGATTGACGGTATTGAAAGTCCCAGTGTAATAGATTGCACCACTAATACCACTAGAAATTATTCTGAAGAAGCAACTCATATAGATAAATGCCTTGACAAATAAAAATTGAAAATGTTCAAAATTCACATTTTGAATGAGTTTTCAACATGCAGATGAAGAACAAATATGACTTCTCAAAAGCCACCTTGTGTGCGTGTTTGGAATTGATGGTGCAACCAATCAAACTTCGTTGGTTATGAAAATTACAAGAAAACTACCACAACCATGCCATTAAAAATCTTGTAGCACATTTTATTAACAACGTTGTGAGTATTGTTAATGAACTTCTACCAGTTTATATATATCACATTGTACTCAATTGGTTAAATATTTGTGGGAATATAAGATTCAACATAACTCATAATCATTCGAAGCCATTTAGACTTTCAAAATTACATAAAAGTGAGTGTGGATCATGCTCTTACCTGAGAATGCTATGACAAATTAAAATAGATAGGACAAAGAGAGATGACGAATTAATCTATTCAAAATCTAATACAAAATCTAGCAATAATTAAATGCTAGTAATATCAGAGAAAAGGAGTTAACTATCCAATTAAAGAAAGGGACAGAATACAAAACTACTATGGTTCACGATATGAACCATACTAATCTGCAGTAGTCTTTAAAGCAACCCAATATTGGCTTTGGTAGAACAAGTTACAGACAATCAAATCACCATGGAAATTGATGCAAGCAAAAAAAATGTCTATTCACATAAAGATTCTTCTAACTTTATCCGTCAGAAGACTAACTGCTCAGGCACCACCTCATATTAGGATAAACATTAACTGTTAAAATTTGCAGAAGGACCACAACATTCATGTATGGCAAAAAGTAACAAAAAAGCTAACACATAATATTGGGTGTAGACCACAAGGATGAAACATAGCCAATTTTCAACTCGTCTGTATCATCTTGATCTTTAACTAAAAGTTCAAAAATATACCAGCTCTAATTTTCAAAGAAAAGAGAGAAAAAAGAATTTTCAATGTATTAAAATGACACAAAAATATGCAATATGATAACGGTATGTCTACTTAATTCAAACATGATTACGGTCTATTAGCAACTTCCAGTAGTCTAAAACTTTTAAGCAATAGATGTGTATACATCTACTTATGTAAGTTATTTTACTCATTTTTCCTTAATGAAATTTCTAAGTCTCGATGAATTCCTAACACATTATGTAACAATATATATATATATATATATATATATATATATATATATATAGTTGCCACACTAAACTGTTAAAAAAGTTAAAACAACAATAATGGTTACATAACACAAGACTTTGCATAAGTATAACAGGTGCAGATGGTACTAAGAAAAGGATGCGGTTCCAGTATTTAAAGCTTGTAAATGTTAAGGACCAAACCAATTAGTCATCAGTGTATATTTAAATTAGCCACAAAAAGCTTGTAATTGCCAAGGACAGAAAGATGACATCAATATATCTTTATTTATTGTATTCATTAAACTTGCAGGCCATGGCAAACATGTAATTTACTTACCATCCAACCAACTATAGCAGAATCTTTCCCGAAACCAGAAAAACGACCCCTTATTAAATCATGTTGCCTATCATCGGTCAGCTTTGGTTTCAGAACTTCATATAACCAACAGGAATATAAGTGGGGGCGAGCAAATAAAAAGATTTAAAAACAACTAGAAAATTCTTTGCAAAGGTGTGATGCTTTAGTTGATACCAAAAGTAGAGAGCATGTTATATTTATCAACAATAAAAAAAATACACAGGAATAATAAAAGTAATTGAAGACAGAAAGAGGAGGATGCAGAAAGAATTGACGAAAGAAAAGAAAACAAATAATGTACCACAGTCAGTTTCATAGTTCTCTTTTGCAATTGAATCTTCCCAAGGTTTCCATTGGCAAATCTGTATATAGACAAAGGGTGATAGCATGAACAGAGAAAAACGAGGAAAGAGAAAAAAAAGAAAAGAATTGAGTTGATGATGGGAAAGGGTGAGGAAATGAAACCCAAAAGATCTTCCAATTATGTTTCTTCATTTCAATATTGTTAACTGTCAAGTCATAAAAATTAATTCTTAAGCGCATTTCCTCTTCTACACCAGAATGTTATTTAAATTAACTTCATTACGAAATACACAAAGAGATATATAACACTACCACAGTCCATAAAAAAGATCAAAAGGTAAACACAAAAACATAAAACCAGGTTTTAGATGCCAGTCTTGAAATTGTAAAGTGTCAGCCTGGGCAGAGACATTTAAGTGATGACATACGAGAAGCATAACTTTATATCTTATAGCATACCATGGATATTGAGCAACAAGAAGATAACCACAAGGAGCTAAAGATACCAACTACGAGTCTCACCCAGTTAAAGTTTGTTTGTTATATAAATGTTAATGTGTCAAGGATGATAGATTGACAGGAAATAACTAAAAAGAATACCACAAAGAACTACAAGGGAGACCTGATGCCAAATATAATTACACAAAGCAAGCAATTAAATGACAAAACAAATTCATCCGTCACTTGAAAGTTGATATTTTTATGAAACAAGAGTTTCTCTTTAATCTACATTAAATTAATATCAAACCAAATTAACTATCAATGAGGAATATGAATTTCTCTTTAGTCTTTCATTTATCTAGAGAAAGAGAGCAACCAAACAGACACACACAAACAAAAACACACACACAATTTTACTCACACATACACACAAAGAAACAAACACAACCAAACAGCCATGCACAAACAAACAAAGAAACACACACACAAATATTATCCACACAAGAACACACAACAACACACACGCATTCACACGCATATAAGTTACACAAGAACACACGCACAGAAGTTACACAAGCACACACACACCCACACAAAAAAACACACTCACAGACACAAACACACACATATTACACACACGAACAAACACATACTCACAGACACAAACAAAAACACACACACAATCTTACTCACACATAGACACAAAGAAACAAACACAACCAAACAAACACGCACAAACAAACAAAGAAACACACGCACGGACACGCACACACACAAACAGACACACACACACACATATAAGTTACACACAATTATTATCCACACAAGAACACACACCAACACAAACACACACACACATTCAAACACACGTATTCACACACACATAAGTCACACAAGCACATAAGTTACACAAGCACACACACGCACACACAAAAACACATACTCACAAACACAAACACACACATATTACACACACGAACAGACACATATCAAAGGGTATGTACAAGACAAACAACACAGAGATTTATACAAAACAAAATTAAAAGAACAAAAGAAATGAGTATAACAGAACTGAAAAACTAAACTAAACTACAAAGCTAAGAGAAAGAAAATCTGTTTAAATTGGCCATAGATAAAAATTAATTCTTTTCATTTTTATGAAAAACAGCATATTATCTATCCTATTATTTACTATGCTAGTTAAAGCTATGTACATTACTAACAAAAATCTATAACTACAATTAAAAGGAAATGAAAAGAATGAGCTTATCTGTTTTTCTCCATGCTCTGCCTAGGTATGCATTGTTTCCAAGGTTGTATTGAATTGCTCTTTCTTAACTGTCCCTTTCAGCAACAGTAGCTTTCCCTTAGTACTGGCTTCTAGTTCTGCACTTTCAAGACACCTTGCTGCAACAGCCAGAGCTCCTCACACTTCTGTTGCTGAATCTTAATGTTCCAAGCTCTCTTAACAGTGTTGACAGCATCTCCTACCTCCAACAAACCTGCTTTTGTATCAGAAGAAACAGTTCCAGTTAAGCTGAACAAAGCCCTTGGCCTCTGCTGTGAAAATGAAAATACCAAAATTTCCACATTTAACAGCATTAAGGCATGGCAGAGCAATTTAATAACTAAAAGTATAAGCCTTAACAACTAAATGACAAAAGAACAAACACTTACAATGCACCAGAATATTTTGTTGGCAATGGAGCCACTATGGACTTGCTAATTTTGTTAATCAGGCCATATATATCCTTTTTGAAACAAATGAAAGACAACTATATATATATATTTAAAAAAGAGCAACGTTTGCCAAAAATATATAAAATGAGTAAATGCAAGTAGTTTACTAGCTTTTGGAGAGATATATGTAATTATGGATATCCATGTAACTTATAATCAATTAAGAAAGTCATGAAAAAATACAAAGAGACAAAATTCAATCCATAGAACAGAAAAAGCATGTTGAAACTAGGTAACGTAACAGGATTTGTTTATCTAACCTTGACATCACGATGAAGAATATGATTAGCATGCAAGTAATCAAGCACCATAAGAAGTTGAGCAAGACACTTACATAGCATGCAAGTAACCTCCTGAGATTGAGTACCCACTGCTGGCACCACTAAATTGAAAAAATATTGTATAACTAAAAATAAAATAGTGATTGACAATAGTCAGATAGCATAAATGATTTAACTTTAGAGGCATAGGAATTTATGATTAATGTAAATCTATTTAGCAATAACCAGTGAATGTGCATTACAACTCGTGTTATCTTTGGTGATTAGAGAAAAAAAACAAATTTAATAGCAATTGCATGTGAGAGAAGATGATGAACAAATGTCTCTTGTAATTGATCATTGCTTGCAACCAAGACACCGTCTTCTTCATTATCATAGACAATTGCAGCTTGGAAGCCAACCTTTTTTGCCCTTCTGACTTTCTCCTCAAAGCTACATCCCCCTCTAAGGACCATTTTCAGAAAATTTTAAATTATCAAAGAAAATAGTTTGTCTGCACACTCTAAACCAATATATCTCTCAAATAATAATTTTCTAACATTCAAAGTTCAACATGCATGCTGTGCTTTGATAAGGCCAAACCACTTTTGGATGCAAAGCTGGTCAAAGAACCATCATTAATTTCAGCATATGAATATCTATGATGATTTTCATATAATAGAAGTTAATAATTTTCTTTATTGATAAATATTTTTATTAGGTTATTTACTGATAAACTGTGTGTATGTCATCAAAATTTGACACAAATACTGTCATTTATAGCTAAAGCACAACTAAATATAATAATAGAAAGAAACTTCATATTATTATTATTATTATTTTAATGTGATTCTTCAAAATAAAAAAACATTACTTAATACAGTTATCAAATACCTCCCAGTATATTTAAAAGGTATAATATTATTTTTGGGTTCATAAAGACACATTTATAAGGGAACAACCAAATTCGGACCTTGAATTTTAATTTCCAGCAAAGCCAACTTAGATATCCATCTACTGAACACGTCAAAACATTCATCAGGTTTCAACTGTGGAGGTGTGTGGCCGAAACCCTGAAATTATGAAAGTAAAAAAATAACAGAACAAAGAACTAACATATTTACACAAACATCATTCTCAAAGCATGATTGGAATGATTTTGGAAGAAAGACTTTCAACATTCAAACCACATTGTAGAGTTCATTAATCGTAATAATCAACATCATGTTTATTGCTGAAATTATGTGTATATTCTATAGTATTGCGAGTGTTAACTAATTATTGTAAAAGAAAACTACTCTCACCTCTATCATCTTACCTTGCGATCATGAAGTGCAGTTTGAAGATATATCATCATTTTCCCAGAAACCACATTGGAATTGTGCATAAGTCTAATGTGGAAAAGAAATAAACATCATTGCATAAACACAGAAAGGAAACAGTAATTGGAGAACATTTATCATTTAAGACATGAAGATTACTGGACAGTTCATGGGTGGCACTTTGATATCAGTTTTCAAAAATTTCTTCTCAGGAAATTTCTTAACTAGGGAACTTCTCAAAGTAGGTTCACTATTATCCGTCACACACCACCCTAGATCCAAAATATTGAAATTCGTATGTCCTGATACAAACTGTGGTAATGCAACCGTTAAATTGGATACAAATTTCTAAAAGTTAAAAAAAAGAAAAATCTAGCAACAAAGGAATTTTGCTAGAAAGACACATAACAAATAAATTAATCAAGAAACTGATGATGATTCATCAAATTCTGCTACAAAAAAGGACAAGTTGATGACAGGGAAAAAGAAAGTGCATCTTGCAATTATTCTTCTGCAACACTATTTAAGGTTGAAATCTTAGTTGAAAAAAGTGGAAGATCTGGTATTGTATTTTTGTGGACAACAACGTTTTTTGTTGTTGTAGTTGAAGTCTTTCCCTATACAAAATTAAAATTTTGATCACTTGCACTCCATTCTTGATCCACCACACAATTGGTGTTCTTTAGATCATATAGTTAAATCTCAATAACAATGAGTATTGGATCCAGACGATAATTTTAATACTAAGATATCTATCTATCTATCTTCAGTAGGGATCCAATGTCAGTACTATCTCAAGGGCTAGTAATTCAAATTTGGCTAAGAAGACTTTCTTAATGGTCATTTCAATAACAGCTGGTCTTAATGTACCAAAAATAAGTCAATGTTAATAACCAAGGAGTAATTATTACCTTAATTTGTATTCACACTTGAAAATAATCGAGTTACAATCTTACAGGAACAAAAAAGAAGAATAAGCAAACACTTAAACTACACTATTTTAAATCATTTCTTATGTATCTCCTAATTTGCATATTCCATCATTTGACAGAATTGTAAAATTTCCGTTTTCAGATCCAATTTCTTTTGGATTATAATTAGATTTTTAAAAGTGTTTCTAAATTAGAAGTAATCATGATTGCTTTTAGAGAGAGGAAGATACAGGAAAGGTTGAAAAGTAATGGAAAGATGATTAACCCAGATTACAAAATTTAGAGAATAAGTTTATGATAAGTTCAATTAAATCAAACTGGACTAGCTAAAAACTGCACCAAAAACTGATATAAGAAGACAAATTTATTTACAATTAAATGCTCCATGCTGAAATACACACAATGCATTTAAAATCAAAGTTGAAATGCCTACTTTCTACTTCAAAACTAAGTTCAAAACCAAGTTCATATTAGAAATTACTGGTTTATAATGATATAACAGAGCATCTAATAAAAAATTCCAGTAAAATGATGCAACACGATCCAATTTAGGGAGAAGACATACGCTCTCTCACACACAAATTAGTCACCAAAATTGGTGCAGTTGAGAATAAAAGAATTTGATTTTCGGTAAAGATATGATCTTACTGGATCCGAGAACCACCCAGTTCATGTAAACTTCTTTTTTATAAACAAAATAAAAGAAAAACAGATCTACATTTTACCTTGGTTACAAGATTCTGAAAACCAACCTCAAAACACAAACAAAAAAAAGAAGAAAAAGAAAAACAGTTCCAAAACACTCCATAAAGTTTTGAACAGTACTAAGCAATCAACCAGGAACAATAAACATGCTGGGAATTAACAAAAGAAAAAAGACAAATGCCTCGACCTTTTTCCTTGGAGTAAAAGCGAAAATTAAAATTTAAACCTTTAATTTGGTAATAAAGAAAAGATGAGTTACTTGCAGCAAATGGTGTTGAGGAGTGGTTGTTGAATGAGAGGACGATGAATCGTGAATAGGCCGTGGTAACTCAATCTGCTGAAAACCATCGAAGAGGAAGAAATCGGAAGAGGTCGACGGAGGAGTTGTGCGGGCGGTGATGAGGTTGTCGGCGAGATCCAAAGGGAAGACGACAAAGAAAAAAGAAGTGCAAAGAGGAGAAGAACAAGTAGTTGAGTGAAAATCAGGCACGAAAATTTTCATCTGGGGCAGTGGACATAGCCCCAGCCCTACTCCTATCTTAACCCACTTCATGGGGCTCCAGGGGTCAGGGGCTTTGGAAAAGCCGCCTAACGTGTGGGCTGAAAAATTAGGGTCTAGTTTTATAAGAGGCCAGGGCCGGCCCTGGGGCTTAGGATTAGAATGACAGGTCTAGTTAGCAACAGGTTCTAAAGGATCTATGCACAGGCAATCAATTGAGTTATACTGAAAAGGAAGCTTAGATAAGGAAACTAGAATGTCAAGGTTAGAATACACCTGTGTTGGCTCATCCTCACCAATAACAGCAAAATCCATAGTTAAGTCCACACAGTCCATAAAGCTATCATCAAACTTATTGTCAAGTTCAGTGCACACATCATGAGCAATACCAGGAATATCCACGTGTTCTACAGAAAATACTAAATCCAACATTTCACAACAATCAGGTATAACAGCAAGAATATCAGGCAAGGGATACAAATTAAAAAGAAGGCAGGTGAGAAAACAAATTAAAAAAAATAACACAACTAAGGAGGAAACAATATCATAATTCTAATACAAAGTTAAGCAAAATAGAAAGTCCACAAACAAGTTCTGCCAAAGGATCTGTCTTAAACATTTTAATATTAATTTCACTTTATGTATAGAACTGAGTTTACAAAGAAGTTAAAAAAAAATCGACAAAAAAAAGAAATATCTCAAAATTGCAAACGAACTCAGTAGCACGATAAACAACAAAGCAACCTAAGAAAGATGATCCATAAAAGTAAACAAAAGCATGAAAATGGTAGTTTATAAAGAGTACCAAGAAAGCATGAACACAACCTCATCAGGAATTTTGTTACTCAACTGCTTAAGTACTGTTCCCAAAACCTTTAAGGTGGCAAAAACCCTTTTCCTCTTCACAGTTTTGCACTCCAACCTGCACTCAGAAGAAAACATTTGATGTGAAATACATTTACAAATCAAACAAAAATCATGTTATATATATGTAAATTAAAGGTCATGCCAAATATCCCAAATCATTAAATAGACAAGTCGATCACCAAAGTTTATCTAGTGAGCTATACTTTTGGTGAAACTGAAATTTTCATACAAAAAAAAGGTTGAACAGTTGTTAATTATTAAAAAAATGAGATTCTCGGGCACAAGGTTTGATTTCTAGCTTCAAACAATCTTTATTGAATAATCATTACAGTGCCACCATAATACTATAACATAGTGATAGGATGCACCTGGTGAGGCCAGAAAGAAAGAAAAACAAATGTTTTAAAGATGGATAAGTCCAACCTCCACAGATGGAGCTTTGCCTCAAGGAATCAAGAAACAGTTGAAAGGCATCGTCTACCGGACTGGTACCCTTCAAGAATGATAGGAAAGTCAATAAAAAGTAGGCTAACATCCTAAACTATGCCATGTCGTTAGGAAGACATCCTAAAATGTAGGTCCTCTTTGGTTTATAAACTCTGTTCAGGTCTTCTTTTGCATTTTTCTCAGTATTTTTCTCTTTTTCCAGACCTGTTCTTTTTTTTTTCAACATAACCAGATTCTTCAACTTCTTTTTCTTTCTTTTTCACCCCTGGCCTTACTTTTCTATTGCACTCACTAAGTTCCTAGATCCTCCCTACCTCTCACAACTCTCTAAAGGTTAGGTATTTGGTAAGGAAAAATGGGTTGTAATGAATGGAAACAAAGAAAATGGCTAAAGCTCAAAATAAGGTGCAATGGATAGAAACAATGGATAAGATAATTTGGCTATCGATGAAAAGAAAGAATGCTTAAAACATGTCTGAAGTCTCCCAAGAGCAAGTTCATCAAAGAGCATCAATTCAAAATCAGAATTAAAACTAAGCATGCATGTAATTACTCAAGAAAACAAAAAATGGGCCCAAAATCTGACTTGCTACCCTCTATTATTCAAAAATTGCTTAATTGGACTGAACTAAGATGCAAAAACAATGTTAGGACTACATCTACTTGAATTTAAAGAAGAAAACTACATTAATCGTTCTAATTAAAGGAAATGAAATTGTGAAATGAGTTAAATCAGCAAGAAATTGAGAAAAGTATGAAATAGAGCCTAAGAGAACCTAAAAATGTCTAACAGCATGACCTAAACTATGTACAACCTATACAACAATAAGCTCTCCTATACAGCAATAAGCTCTTCTAAACGCTAAAAAATCTCTTAAACCAAAGTTCTACTAGATAAAACAGTAAAATGAAAAGAAAATAAGCAAAGAAGTAACTATGAACCTAGCTAAACTAAAACAGACTTCTATTTAAGGAATAAAAAAAGCCTAAGAAAATCCCAAACAGTAATAAAAATAAAGCCTAATCCTACATCCTAAAACAGATTCTGAAAGCATCAAAGACTAAGTAAGTATTTACAAACTAAAACTAAGGATTTATAAACTGAAACTAAGTATGACTATTTATGCTACCCTATAAGCTAATATTTACAACTCAATTAGTCCTAAACTAAAAAGAAAATCAACTAAGCAAAAAAATTTAATCTATTTTTACTACAAAAGCACGTACTAAACCAACATTGACAAGTTAAACCAACATTGACAAGTTAAACCAACCAATATTAAGAGACAGGCCCATCTGAGTTGACCAATACACTGCAAGTAAACTCTTTGAAAAGGAAAGCACAACATAGATCAAAATTAATTCTTTTTATTTTTATGAAAAACAGCATATTATCTATCATATTATTTACTATGCTAGTTAAAGCTATGTACATTACTAACAAAAATAATTGGTGCAGTTGATAATAAAAGAATTTGATTTTCGGTAAAGATATGATCTTACTGGATCCGAGAACCACCCAGTTCATGTAAACTTCTTTTTTATAAACAAAATAAAAGAAAAACAGATCTACATTTTACCTTGGTTACAAGATTCTAAAAACCAACCTCAAAACACAAACCAAAAAAAGAAGAAAAAGAAAAACAGTTCCAAAACACTCCATAAAGTTTTGAACAGTACTAAGCAATCAACCAGGAACAATAAACATACTGGGAATTAACAAAAATCTTTTTATGCTTGATACTTCTTTTCCTAAATATCGTCCTCTTTCATTAATTCTTCTCTTTCAAACTTATATAATACTCCTATTGCATTATTTAAATAATTTGATGCTAAAGGAATAGCATACTATAAATTAACATTGAATTTCAAAGTAGTATATTTTAAATTTCCTGTAATTCCTCCTATTACCTTGTCTTTATTATCTTTAATTCTTTCATCTATTATCATTATTATTTTTACAGGGCTTTCTATACCTCTCAAGTATGTAGATTTAAGTAAAATCTGTATACTATCAATATGAATGTATACGAGTTTCTGTCTATCTTGGCTACTTTTAATTTTCTTAATCATTTCCTTAAGACTTTCCTCGTTAACTAAACTTATGGCTACCTGTCCTTTTGCACTCTCTAATCTTATTGGGAATTCTGCTGAAAATTTTCCAAAATATAATATATTTTTCCTTTTTATATTTATCCAAGGTTGGATTATATTTTCTCCTTCCTTTAGAGTTATTTTTCCTTTTTCTTCTATTTCTTTTATTTTCGATCTTTCTATTAACAGATTTGAACTGTATCCTTGACTAGATTATTCTTGTTCAAATGAATCTTCCATAGTTCGTGACTTTGTTTCTGAGCACTATATCATACAGATTTGAACTGTAATCGTTGCTCTCATCTTATGGTAAATCTGCTGTAGCCGCAGAATCTGGATGTCCCAGTCCGGTAAGATGTTTTCCCGTCTATAAACCATATGTGGACAATTCTTTTGATATTTCCGAAGGCGTCAATACAGATCTTCTATATAGTTTTTATCAAGCAGGTCTAGTAGATTGTGTTTATTTTAAGACAGCAACTCCATTTGCCAGTTTTCCGATAGGATTTAGAGCAGCCATTAGATAGTATTGTCAAAAGTCATGTTAAATATGATGAAAAACTATATTTAGGATCAATCTCCCTTGTGTGTCTTTGCATACACATAGGGTAATGCATTTATAATAATAAGAATGTGGGCTAAGCCCAAATACAAATGAATATGTAAAAATAAAATATAATGAGCATAAGGACTATATTTCCCTAATAAACATATAGGTACTATGTTTCCCTAATTAACATAAACACACAATATCTAACACTCCCCCTCAAGCTGGAGCGTATAAATCATATGTTCCAAGCTTGTCACAAAGATAGTCAATTCTAGGTCCTCGCAAGGACTTAGTGAATATGTCTGCCAACTGGTTGCTTGAGTTAACGAACTCAGTCTTGATATCTCCGGATATGATTTTTTCTCTAATAAAATGGCAATCAACTTCAATGTGCTTGGTTCTCTCATGGAAGACAGGGTTAGAGCTAATATGAAGAGCAGCTTGATTATCACATATAAGTGTCATGTGAGTGACATCTCCAAATTTCAGTTCACTAAGTAATTGTTTAAGCCACACAAGCTCACAAGTAGCTGATGCCATAGCTCTATATTCTGCTTCTGCGCTGGACCTAGCCACAACACTTTGCTTCTTACTTTTCCAAGATATCAAGTTGCCACCAATAGAGACACAATATCCAGAAGTAGACCTCCTATCAGAAGGGGAACCAGCCCAATCAGCATCTGAATAGCAAACGATTTTTGTATCGTTGTTAGGACCATATAGCAAACCTTTTCCAGGTGATCCTTTAATATACTTCAGTATGCGAACAACTGCATCCCAATGGTCTTCACATGGGGAGTTAAGGAATTGACTCACCACACTTACTGCGAAGGAAATGTCAGGACGCGTAACAGTAAGATAGTTTAATTTACCAACTAATCTTCTGTAACGTTCAGGATCTGAGAAAGGCTCCCCCTGATTTGGTAGAAGCTTGATGTTAGGATCCATAGGTGTCTCAACAGACTTACAGTTCATTAACCCTGTTTCCTCCAAGATGTCTAACGCATACTTCCTCTGAGATATGACAATACCATCATTGGATTGTGCTACTTCAATACCCAAAAAGTATCGGAGTTTGCCAAGATCTTTGGTTTGAAAATGGTGACAAAGGTGTTGTTTCATCTGAGAGATGCCAAGATAGTCGCTTCCTGTGAGAACAATGTCATCAACATACACTATTAAGTAGATACATCCAGCACTTGAGTGGCGATAGAACACTGAATGATCCGCTTCACTGCGAGACATACCAAATTGTTGAACAACACAGCTGAACTTACCAAACCAGGCCCGAGGAGACTGTTTTAGGCCATATAAGGATTTGCGAAGACGACATACCAATCCAGATGACTCCCCCTGAGCAACAAAGCCGGGCGGTTGCTCCATATAAATTTCTTCATGCAAATCACCATTAAGGAAAGCGTTTTTTACATCAAGTTGGTAAAGAGGCCATTGTCGAAGAGCGGCCATGGCAATGAATAGGCGAACAGAGGTCATTTTCGCCACTGGAGAAAAAGTATCACCATAATCCAAACCAAAAATCTGTGTGTATCCTTTGGCAACCAGTCGAGCCTTCAAACGATCAATTGTACCATCAGGGCCAACTTTGATAGCATAAACCCACCTGCAACCAACAACAGACTTTCCAGATGGTAATTGGACAAGCTCCCAAGTTCCACTTTTCTGTAAAGCACTTAATTCATCCAGCATGGCTTGACGCCAACCAGGATGAGTTAAGGCATCACCCACAGACTTGGGAATGGACACAGAAGAAATGGAGGAGAGACATGTGTAAAAAGATGGAGATAACCTGTGGTAACTAAGAACAGTATAATGGGGGGAAGGGTTACGAGTAGAGCGTATACCTTTACGGAGGGCAATAGGCAAGTCAGACTCATTTGCAGGAGCCGGAGGAGACACAGGAGGCGGCACAGGAGGTGAGTCATGAGGGAGACGAGGGCGGCGACTATAAACCTGAAGGGGTGGAGTTGAAGGACGATCCTGAGAGGCTAAAGGAGGAGAAGGATCACAGACAATAGGAATATCAACAGTAATAGGTGGAGGTACAGAACTAGAAGATAGAGGTGAAAAATAAAACGAAGATTCATCAAAAGTGACGTCAGCAGAGATAAAATGGCGATTGAGGGAAGGGGAAAAACACTTATAGCCCTTTTGTGACCGTGGAAATCCTAAGAAGACACATTTGTGAGATCTAGGAGATAACTTATCAAGACCAGGACTAAAATCATGAACAAAACATGTAGACCCAAAAACTCTAAGAGGTAATGGATGTAAAGGGTCTTGAGGAAATAAGACAGAATGAGGGATTTTGTTATCTAGGACAGAAGATGGCATGCGGTTTATGAGATAACATGCAGTGAGAACTGCATCACCCCAAAAACGCGAGGGTACTTGGCCATGGATGAGAAGAGTACGAGTTGTTTCAATAAGGTGTCTATTCTTGCGCTCAGCCACCCCATTTTGTTGAGGAGTATAAGCACATGAGGTCTGGTGAAGAATGCCATGAGAAGCCATAAAATGTTTAAACTGTTGAGAAAGGTATTCACGGCCATTATCACTGCGTAAAATTCGAATAGAAACCCCAAACTGTGTTTTTATTTCATTGAAAAAAGATTGGAAAATAGAAAACAACTCAGAACGATTCTTCATTAAAAACAACCAAGTACATCTGGAATAGTCATCAATAAAGGTAACAAAATACTGAAATCCTAAAGTGGACTTAACACGACTAGGTCCCCAAATATCAGAATGAACTAATGAAAAAGGGGATGACGCTCTTTGTGAAACACTACAAGGAAAGGAACTACGAGTATGCTTTCCTAACTGACAAGACTCACATGACAAACTTGATAACTTCGACAAACTCGGAACAAGTTGCTGCAATTTGGCAAGACTGGGATGACCTAACTGAGCATGAAGAAGGGATGGTGACTCCATGATTACGCCAGCATGTGGAGAAGGGCGGAGAAGATATAGGCCATGAGACTCACATCCTGTGCCAATCATGTGTTTCGAACTCCGGTCCTGCAAACAAACAGAATCTTTGGTAAATGAAATAATACAATTAAGGGAATGAGTTAGACGACTTATGGACAATAAGTTGAAAGGAGACCCAGGGACATAGAGTACATTATCAATGGATATGGACGGAAAAATATGAACAGTACCAATACCATGAGATGAGACTCTAGACCCATCAGCCATTGTTACCGAGGGTAAATTATCTGGACATGACAAGGAAGAAAACAAGGACTTGTTACCAGTTATATGATCGGTGGCGCCTGAGTCAAGGACCCAAGATCCGAGGGAGTGAGTCAGACCAACAAAAGGTGTACCTGTGCGGGCAACAGATACAGATGTAGTGGAACTAGAGTGCTGACGATCCTCATACCATCGGAGAAATTCGTTGAAGACTGCAGGGTTGTCTACAGTATTTGATGAAGTAGGATGGTCTGCAGACGGTAGTTGAGGAGGTGGATCAGAATTAGCCATTGCTACAGATCGAGGAGGACGTCCATGAAGCGAATAACACCTATCAATTTTGTGGCCTAGCTTGCCACAATGGTCACATTTAGGTCGTCCTTTACCTGGCTTGCGAGACCGACTTCGATCATCACGTTGGACAGCCATAACTGAGGAATCATCAGTATAAGGAGATGTCTCAACGACTAGTTTACTCGGAATACGCAAAAGAGCAGAACAAGTAGAAGTAAAGTTGGGTATGACAGGAGAACCCAAAATCTGATCACGAACATGGGAGGAATCATCAGAGAGTCCGTATAAGGCCAACAACATGAAGAACTTTGATCGTTGTTCCAGTTCTTCAGCAGGAGTGGAAGCAGGAGGTAATAGCTCATTAAAATCATGAAGGAGGGCATGAACTTTACCCAAATATTCTGCCATGGGACCAGGATTGCGTGGACCAATGACAGTAAATAGGTTCTGACAAACACCATAAAGACGCTGGGTGTCATTTGTGTATAATAGCCTTGCTTGAGCCCATACTTCTGAACATGTTTCATAGGAACGAAACATTTGTTTCAGAGAGGAGTGAATGGTGGACTTTATGACGATGCATAACTGGGCATCAATTTTCATCCAGCGAGAAGTGTCATCTGTGGTAGCACTAGTCACATCTTTAGTAAGGTGATCTACATACCCCTGACTCTTCAACCAAAGTTTGATGTCAGATGCCCATGTTGCATAATTCGTGCCATCTAACTTGTCAATGGACAAGTGTACATTCACAAAATTGGTGTAGATTGGGGAATCAGCAGAAGAAGATGGGGCACTAGCACAGGTGTTTGTAGACGCGGAAGATGCCATGGAGAGGGAGAAACCCTAAAAGTCCAACGTGCTCCGATTGACGCAACGACCACAGATCCAGAAAGAGGGCGAGGAGGCGATCACGACGATGCTGGTCGGCGGCGGTGGGCTCCGGCGACGCGCCGGCACGCGCGGCGGGAAGCGGCGGATCTGCGAACTGCTGTGGCGGCGCGTGGAGGCGCGTGGGTGCTCCGATCGCCGCGATCTTTGAACCGCGGTGGTCGCCCGGCCGAGGCGCTTCCGATGGAGTGGTCGCCGGTCGATTCTGGAACTCCGGCGGCGGCGACGGCGGTGGCGGCGACGGCGGTGATGCGTACCGGAGACTGTAGAACAGGTAGAACCGAACCTGGCTCTGATACCATGTTAAATATGATGAAAAACTATATTTAGGATCAATCTCCCTTGTGTGTCTTTGCATACACATAGGGTAATGCATTTATAATAATAAGAATGTGGGCTAAGCCCAAATACAAATGAATATGTAAAAATAAAATATAATGAGCATAAGGACTATATTTCCCTAATAAACATATAGGTACTATGTTTCCCTAATTAACATAAACACACAATATCTAACAGTTTGTAAATAAAGATAAATGTCTGAGAATCAAGAGCACATTGCCAGTATTCAAAGATGGACAGATGAGTCTCGAAGTAGCACACTTCGCAACACTCATATTCTCAACACAGCCTAACACTATGACCAGCATGGTCGCAGAAGAGAAGGTCACCACAGAGATAATCTACAGTTTATATTTTGGAAATAGGATACTCCATATCCTAAATGAAGATTTCCAACAACAATACAGGATGCAAGCTAAAGGACAAAACTACATCTTGGTGAGCAAGTCGCTACAGAAAACAGAAGAAAAAACAAAAGAAATAATTCAAAAGTTTCTAGACGGTCTATCCCTACTTCATGGACCGATTGCAACTACAGATGATTTCACAGCTCAACAGATGCACAACTGGACAGCTGACATAGACGGACACATTTGTCACCTTTGCCAAAGTCCAACAAATACAGCTGGAGAAGTCAGACAAGAAAGAGAGAGTGGGTCTCCTAAGAGTGTCGACAGTATGTGAGCCGCACGCGTAGACTTCACTATGTAAATAATTAGTACGAGTGTCCTTTTCTTCTTTGTCGATTGTAATAAGTGGGAAACATGTAACCCCACTTAGTTGAATTATGAGTCAGAAGATAAGGATGGAATCTGTCCATACCTATCTTCAATTATGTGAGTCGAGGCCGAGCTCCCCTATATAAGCTCGTAAGAACCTCAGTTGTAATTCGTATTCAGAAATACCAACCAAAAAATTTCTCATTTGAGATCTTTTTTCTGACCTTGAGGTAATACTCTGGAGGGTCATCGATACAGCATAAGAAAGGCTTGCGTAATTGCAGCGAATGGACGGAGTAGAGATTAAAGAGAACTTTTATAATGGACGAAGTAGAGATTAAAGAGAACTTTTATCTCTTTGAACTGGGGGCGTCGACGTCGTGCTCGGAGTGGAGTGGCTGGCTACGTTGGGAGAAATTAGAATGGATTGGCAGCAGATGACAATGAACTATGGCACGGCAACAAGAGAGGTAGTGATAAGGGGTGATAACCGATCTTTGAAGAAGGTCGTCAATCCCGAGGCGTTGCAGAAGGAGACAGGGATTGAAACTCTAGCGGTGGTGTGGGGTCTATATCAGTCTGAAACAACAGGGGAAAAGAAGGGAGCAGAGGATTTAAACCCTATGCAGGAAGCAAATCTAGAGAAGATTTTGGGGGAGTTTGAAGGGGTATTTGAGATGCCGCAGGGGCTTCCTCCTGTCAGAGAAGTGGACCACCAGATAACTCTTAAGGAAGGTACTGAGCCAGTGATCGTGAGACCATACAGGTATCCTCACTTAATGAAAGCTGAAATAGAACAACAGGTTCAGGAGATATTGGGCCTGGGTATTATTCGGCCCAGTAACAGCCCATTTTCCAGTCCAGTAATTTTGGTTAAAAAAAAAAGATGGGAGTTGGCGTTTTTGTGTAGATTACAGAGCTTTAAACAGAGAAACTATTCCCAATAAATATCCAATTCCTGTGATTGAAGAACTTCTAGATGAATTATACGAGGCTGCTTATTTTTCTAAAGTGGATCTCAAATCTGGATACCACCAGATAAGGATGAAGGAGACAGATATATCCAAAATTGCCTTTAGGACTCATTTAGGACATTATGAGTTTTTAGTAATGCCCTTTGGCCTCACAAATGCTCTGGCCACCTTTGAAGACATGATGAATTCATTGTTGAGACCGTTCTTAAGGAAGAGTGTGCTGGTATTTTTTGATGACATTTTGGTGTACAGTAAGTCATGGGGGGATCATGAGGAACATCTTCGACAGGTGCTGAAAGTGTTAGAACAACACCAGCTGTTTGCCAACAAAAAAAAATGTGAGTTTGGTAAAAGACATATTCGATATCTGGGGCACATGATATCCGAACAGGGGGTGGAAATGGATGGAGAAAAAATTTCTGCAGTGACTGAATGGCCAGCACCCCGCTGTATTAAAGAGTTAAGGGGGTTCTTGGGACTCACTGGATACTACAGGAGATTTGTCAAGAATTATGGGAAGATTGCCCGACCCCTTACAGATCTTTTGAAGAAGGGGAAGTTTGAGTGGACAAAGGCAAGAGAGGAAGCCATGCAAGCTCTCAAAAAGGCAGTGACCACTGCTCCTGTTCTGGCTCTGCCAGACTTCTCACAGCCTTTCCAAGTTGAATGTGATGCTTCGGGGAAGGGAATAGGAGTTGTGTTATCAACAAATAGGAGGCCTATTGCTTACTACAACAAGGCATTATCGGAGAGTTCGTTGGGGAAGTCAGTGTATAAGAAGGAACTGATGGCACTAGTATTAGCTATTCAACAGTGGCGTCCCTATTTGCTGGGAAAAAAATTTAGTGTCTATACAAATCAAAAGAGTTTGAAGTATTTACTTGAGCAACGCATAACGACTCAGAACCAGCAAAATTGGCTGGCGAAACTCATGGGCTATGAGTTTGATATACATTACAGGACGGGGGCATCCAACAAAGTTGCGGATGGGCTATCCAGAAAGGGAGAAGAAGGGGACGAAGGAGATAGGACGCTGTTAATGATAACCAGGCCCTATTGGCCTGACTACCAAGAAATAATAGACGAAGTGGAAAAAGATGCGGGGTTAAAGAAAATAATGGAAGAAGTGATTCACACCCTGCTTATACGTTGGAGAATGGGAGACTCCATTATAAGGGAAGGTTGGTGCTTTCAGCAAAGTCAGAATGGATTCCGAAAATCCTTGCAGAGTTTCATGATACTACGCTTGGGGGACACTAGGGTGTCTATAGAACCTATAGAAGAATTGGCCAAGCCTTTCACTGGATGGGCATGAAAAAAAGGGTGACCGACTACGTAGCCTCCTGTCTTATCTGCCAGCAACATAAATATATGACGTCATCTCCGCAGGGATTGTTGCAGCCATTGCCTATTCCCAAGGCCATCTGGGAAGAGAAAAGCATGGACTTTGTGGTCAAATTACCAAAATCTCAAGGTTTTGAATCAATAACAGTGGTAGTGGATAGGCTGAGTAAGTATGGGCATTTCATACCCATCAAACATCCTCATACAGCCAAGATAATTGCAGAGATTTTGTAAAGGAGATAGTACGTTTGCATGGAATTCCTATATCGATTGTTAGTGACCGGGATCCCACGTTTGTTAGTACATTCTGGACGGAATTGTTCAAAATACAGGGTACCCAATTAAAAATGAGTACCGCCTACCACCCAGAAACGGATGGGCAGACAGAGGTTTTGAATAGAGTGTTAGAGACCTACTTGAGGTGTTTCTGTTCGGAACAGCCCAAGGCTTGGAGCAATGTGTTGCCATGGGCTGAATACTGGTATAACACCAGTTATCAAGGGGCTTCGAAGTGTACCCCGTTTGAAGTGGTTTATGGAAGAAAGCCCCCGGTAGTAACCAAGTTCATACCTGGAGAAACAGTGGTGGAAGCTGTGGTGCAGGATTTACAGACGCGGGATGAGGTCATTTCACAGCTACAATATCATTTGACCCGAGCCCAGGAGCGGATGGTCCAGTATGCAAATAAGAAGAGAAGGGAGTCTAGCATAAAAGAAGGGGATTGGGTTTTTTTGAAAATAAGACCTCATAGGCAAGTATCTATGCTAGTCAAGTTGCATTCCAAATTATCTGCCAGATATTATGGCCCTTTACTGGTGCAAAAACAAGTGGGTCCAGTGGCTTTCAAACTGCAGTTGCCTGCCACTGCGAAGATACACTCGGTGTTTCATGTATCACAATTATAGTTGGTTGTGGGGGAGCATAAGGTGGAAGGGGAGCTACCCGTAGGACTGCAGGCGGACGGTCCATTATATAGACCCTTAAAAGTACTACAAACAAGAGGAAGAAATGAACAAGGGGAGGAGACCACTCAAATATTGGTTCAGTGGCAAGATGGAGGGATAGAGGGAGCGACTTGGGAGGATGAAACGTTTATCAATCAGCAATTCCATGATTTCAACCTTGAAGACAAGGTTGTTGAAGAGGAGGGGGGTATTGATAGGGGATTAAAAGTATATGTAAGAAGGAATAAAAAAGGCGAGAAGTAAAGAAGTCAGTTAGGAGTTTGTTAGAAGTATATGAGAGTATAAATAAAGAGTTTGTTGAGAAGGGGGGAGAATGGTTTTGTATTGTTTACTGGATCTCAGTCAGGGGGGGGGAAGATTAGGCTTCCATCATAGCTGTGGGAACATTGTATTCTTTCATTCACTGAATACAATCAGAGGTTATTCACTGTGTTGAGTTTGTCTGGTGTGTTTTTACTCATTTTCTTGACTTCTTGATTAAAGAAGCCCATCAAACCATGTCCTGTACAATGTTGTATTGTTATTAAGTAAAACTCTTGCTTTTAGTTTATTAACAAAAAATAGGAAATGTCTACCATGATGATCCTGAAAATGACAGAAGTAAAACTCTTGCTTTTAGTTTCTCATAAGTCTTTCATTTATCTAGAGAAAAAGAACAACCAAACAGACACAAACAAAAACACATACACAGTCTTACTCACACATAGACACAAAGAAACAAACACAACAAAACTCACACGCACAAACAAAGAAACACACACACAGACACGCACACACACAAACAAACACGCACACACACATATAAATTACACACACACAAGCACACACCAACACAAACACACACACGCATTCACACACATATAAGTTACACAAGCACACACACACACATAAGTTACACAAGCACACACACACACATAAGTTACACAAACAAAAACACACACACAATCTTACTCACACATAGACACAAACATAACCAAACAGACATGCACAAACAAACAAAGAAACACACACACGCACAACACACATACAAACAGACACGGACACACATATAAGTTATACACACAATTATTATCCACACAAGAACAAACACACCAACACAAAGACACACACGCATTCACACACACATAAGTTACACAAGCACACATGCACTCAAACACAAAAACACAAACTCACAAACACAAACACACACATATTACACACACGAACAGACACATATCAAAGATTATGTACAAGACAAACAACACAGAGATTTATACAAAACAAAATTAAAAGAACAAAAGAAATGAATATAACAGAACTGAAAAACTAAACTAAACTACAAAGCTAAGAGAAAGAAAATCTGTTTAAATTGGCCATAGATCAAAATTAATTCTTTTTATTTTTATGAAAAACAACATATTATCTATCCTATTATTTACTATGCTAGTTAAAGCTATGTACATTACTAACAAAAATCTATAACTACAATTAACAGAAAATGAAAAGTCCGAGCTTATCTGTTTTTCTCCATGTTGTGCCCAGGTATGCATTGTTTCCAAGGTTGTATTGAATTGCTCTTTCTCAGCTCTCCCTTTCAGCAACAATAGCTTTCCCTTCAGAACTGGCTTTCGATTCTGCACATTCAAGTCACCTTGCTCCAGCAACCAGAGTTCCTGATTCTTAATATTCCAAGTTCTCATAACAGTGTTGCCACCATAACAGTATCGCGGGTCATCGAAGGGTCCTGGGAGTAGCGGCAGAGGTCTCGGTGCAAAGAAAGAAGTGACGACCAGGACCACCGGTTCAAAAGTAGAAAGCAATGCAGACGGAAGCGGGCTGAGTCGCAGAGTGCGAATGCTACCATATCCAGAATACCTAAAGAGGAGAGAAAAGGGTCGTTGTTTCCACTGTGGGGGTCCTTACAGCCCAGGCCATCGTTGTGCGGAGAGAAGTTTAATGGTAATGATCATGGGGGGCGATAGCAGCTTTGCATCGAGTTGTTGGTGTATTCAGCTGGAGGAGTAACGCAATCCAACACCATGAAGTTGCCCGGTTGGATTCGGGACCGGAAAATAGCATTGCTGATCGATAGCGGGGCGAGTCAGAATTTCATTTCGACGCACTTGGTCAAAGAGCTGAAGTTAGAGAAAGAGAAGACGGCACCGTATCGTGTATGTTTGGGGGATGGCAAGAGAAAGGAGACACAAGGATGTTGCATGGGGCTATCCTTGACACTGGAGGGAGGGGAGATCAAAGAGAACTTTTATCTTTTTGAGTTAGGAGGAGTTGATGTAGTTTTGGGAGTTGAGTGGCTAGCGAAATTGGGGGAGATTAGGGTGGACTGGAAGAAGATGACGTTGAAGTATGGGCCGGCGGATGCAGAGGTAGTGATAAGGGGGGACAGCACATTAATGAGGAAAATGATTAACCCTGAAGTGTTGCAGAAGGAAACCGAGATCGATACAATGGTAGTGGTGTGGGGTCTGAGTCAATCTGAAATTGCAGAGGAAAATTCAAGAGCAGAGGAATTAATGCCCATGCAGGAGGAGAATGTGGAGAAGATTTTTGGGGAGATTGAGAAGGTGTTTGAGGGGCCACAAGGACTTCTTCCTGTCAGAAGAGTGAACCACCAGATAACCTTTAAAGAAGGCACTAAACAAGTGAACGGGAGACCCTATAAGTATCTCCACTTAATGAAGGCTGAAATAGAGAAGCAGGTCCAAGAAATGTTGGGCTTGGGCATTATTAGGCCCACTAACAGCCCATTTTCCAGTAAAGCTACTATTTTAATGAAGATAGAGTGGTAGGTTGTGGTGGGTATGTCACAACAGTGAAGAAAGAAGAAGAATTGTGGAGGCCTGGGGTTAAAGAAGTGTTATCAGGAAGTGACCCAACTGTGCTTTGGAGGTCCAGGGGTGCATCCACTAGGACTGTTACAAGTCCATTTTTTGAAACTACTGAGATTATAAAACCTGCAGATCTAGCTTCTAGCATTGGCCACAAAGGAATTTCCAGGTTGCTTGCAGAATCTTTATTAATTAGCCATCTTATATTACTTACAACGGTGAAAGGTAAAGATGGTAGGAAAGAAACTTTAGCACGAGGAGTAGTGCAGACAGTTTCAGAAGCAAACTGTAATACTTGTGCTCCACAAGGTAAGAGGTCACAAGTCGGAAAGCAATATACAACAGTCATATGGTCTAGGAGAATCTTGGAAAAGGAGCAGTTCTTATTAATGGAACCGAAGGAGTCAATAATTCTCTCATATAGACCACCACCCAAACCTCCAGACCTGAATTGGAAAACGGTAAGAACAGTTCTGTTAAAGAGGGAAGTGGAGATGTACATTCGGCAGCACTATCCAAATGTCAACCTTGAGGACAAGGTTGTTGAGATGGAGGGAGGTATTGACAGGGAAATAAAAGTATATGTATAGGTGAGGAAAAATAAAGGCGGGAAACATAGAGTTTATGTTAGAAGTAAGTTAGAGGGAAAGGGGAGTATAAATAAATTGTTAATTGTAAAGGGCGACATTATGAGATTAGTAAATTGTTTGTTGACTGGAACTTAGTCCAGTGGAGGGAGATCAGGCTTCCTTGGGGGTTGTTTTCAATTCACGAGGGAGATCAGGCTTCCTTGGGGGTTGTTTTCAATTCACTTGTATTCCTGTTTCATTGAATAAGAGAGGTAGGTATGTTCAGAGAAGCGTGATTGTTCTGTGTGAGCTTCTTACTAATATGACTTCTTGATGTGTGATCTTTACAAAAGAAGCTTAAGATAGCATTTGAATCCAAAGAAACAAATTTTAAGAAAAACAAAATGTTTGCTAGGAACCTTGCTTCTGCCGCCTTGTTGAGTGCATCTTCAGTGGCCAAAAATTGTTGAACATGAGCTTTCTAAGAACAAAGAAAGCACCAGTTCAATAACTCCTTGTACAACAACAGAATATGTAGTTTAAGGATGAAAAAAGTACCTGTCTATCAAGAAGCTGATTTTGACTCCCTCCTGGTGACACATCAACCCCAATCTTTCCATTGCCATAAAGTTGATACTATAGAGGAGAGCTCCCATCAGAAGACGAAACATCCATAACTATGTTATTTTCACATTTGTACCTGGTTAAAGAATGCAAATTTTGATTATAACAGCAATAGCATATATGATACCATTGCTAATAAGCACTAATGAACAGAGCATCACAACACAGCTACTTACTACACACTTTTTACCTGAATGGGAGGGGAACATAATCATTGTAAGCTTCTTAGGAATGTTTTACCAGTATAGCATGTGACCATGTTTTTTTTTTAAGTTATAGGAACAATGATTGATGACAGAAAGTTCAGAATTCAAATAATATGGGCAGAGGCAGGATTAACCGCAGAACATGAAAAACAAATTATGTGCATTATAATACCTCAAGGTCTCTGCATCAGCTCTAACATCAATTTTCTCTATTTCTCTAGAGATTAGACTTTTGAGCCGTACAGTGTATGCAGTAATTGCCTGAAGCAATTGAGGAGGACTCTTCAGGCAATTTATGATAACAGTTCTAACCTTGTCAGGAATTTGCCCATCATAGTCAAACCCCAACTTTGCTGTTTCTGCCTGAGGATTTAAATGAATGCCACTTCCTTCGTAAGCTGGAAAAGAACTCCGTATTTTTTCAACCATATGAGCTACGAGAGATTCACAAGCCTTTCTAATATTCTTTTCCCTTGTGGTTTCAATGAGAATGACATCATCTGCAGATTTACTGCCCTTAACAGTTGAATAAACAGCCTCCTTCTCACTTTTGGCACTAAAACTATTGGTCATTTCAACAGAAGAATCCACACCTGATCTTTGAGATTCCATCGCTTGATTTACATAGTAATACAGACGTTTATGATATTCTGCAAATATTTTTGCTGCCTCATCACACTGTTGATCAAAGTCTCCAACATCACTTGCTTATGCCTGCACAAAGGATGAAGAAATATACTTTTGTTTTCTCAAATTTCAATCATTCAATACCAGAATCACCGTAAACTCATAATTGTTTTTCCTATCTCTTTCATATTATTGGTACAACGACAAAAGCGCATAAAAGGCTACGATAACATCAGAAACACATTATTATACTAACAAGAGACCACACCGTGCCAGCATTATTACTGGAGACAAGGTTATAACTATAAACATACACTCACTTCCTCTTCCATCTCCTTTTCACCTCATTTTCTTCCTATCTTTTTTCTTTTTCTTCCACAACATAACTTATAACACATGTCACTTTCTCTCCTTTTTCTTCTGTTTTTCTCCACCTGAGAACATCCTAAGACGAGGTGTGTTATCAAAACTCCTAAACTATTCAACAAAAAACAAAGAGGTCATTTTATCATTTCACTACGTTATCTTTCATCTCATTTCCACTTCACTTCTTTTCCTAACTCCCTCATAATTTCTCATTGTATGATTTATGAAATCTCTAATCTATCACTTTTTTTATGTCTCACAACCTTCGCCTTTACTTCCCCATACATTCATCATTTTCACAAACTGTTTTGTTCATCTTCTCTGACCTAATGAACAAGAAATATGCAAACTCCACTGCAACCAACCAGAACGAAAATTACCAATTACATATACACACATTGTTCAAATTTTGGGCACATTGAAAAAAATAACCAAAACCTGTAATTGGCTCGTTCATCGAGCATTCTCTTTCTCTCAGTCTCCTCTCTGAAAACCTCGAGCATCTTCGCTCTCAAATCCTTCCTCCGCCTCCTCACAATGTAGTGTAGTTCAATTTATATATAAATATTATAAAATTAAATTAATCATCATAACCACTGTTAAAATTTAATGAAATTTTGTAGTAACTCATTTGATTTACAACACACGTATCAAATTGAAAGAAATTATAAGGTGAGGTCGTGAAAGAGCTGAAATTGTTGTCACAATGTTTGAGAAAACAATCCCACCCTTATCATGAAAGGAAAATCTATTACTTATATTTACTGCAGATATATAATATGATTGGTAATAATTTTATGACCTTACCTTAGAATTAACTCCATCATGTGCTGAGTTGTCCCGCATTTTATCTGATTTTTTTAGATTCTCGTTAACAAGACCGCATTAGTCTAACTCTGAAGCTGCTGCAGTCCCCTGATACTCAAAGTTGTGGCATGTAAAGCATATCCTAGCTGAATTTAATCCTTTATGTACAAATATCTCCCAGTACAGAGGAGCCTAGCAAAGAAACAAATATGCAATACTATTGGTGACTAAAAGATAATCAATTAAAAGGAAAATATCTAATAGAATGAATACCTGAAATGCTGCCAACCTAGATTTTATTTTTGTATAATTGGTGATCAAAGTATGATTCTATAGGCACGCTCAAAGCCTGAATGAATAATCAAATTATTTCAAGTAGTGCAGGAACCTACCATGACAGTATCGACATGAATAATCAAATTATTTCAAGTAGTGCAGGAACCTACCATGACAGTATCGACACGTTCAATTATTTTCTTAATGAAATGGCATACCCGTATGTTGCAGACATGATCATATTGCATACAATCATATTTGAGAAGCACAATTTTCAACAAGGTGTCCTTTCTTTTGCAATGCTTTACCTAGACCACTGACAACATCCCACCAACCTGTTCATGAAATAAATTAATTTAAACATCACTAGATGCTAGACAGACTTAAGAACAGGGCCACTTGTATGTTTAATTCACCTGAACTTCCGCACAGATGATGACATTATTTCTAGTTGATTTCATACTAGATAATCTATAGCAGTACAAACTTGTAAAAGCAATATTCTGTTTAGAAGGATAGTCTCTATCATACATGCTGAATTGCTTTGAGAATAGTAAGATGGAGTATAGTTTGCTCAACAGTTAGCCAGTTGACATGTCCTCATAAACTTATAATTCTGTTAAAAGTCTAAGTGAGATAGCTCACTAACTTTTCTTCTATTTTCTCTTAGATTCTCAATTTAGCGATGGTTCTTGATTTCTATCAAGACCAAATACACTTCCATCTAATTAGGAAACGAAACTCAACAAGTTCAGAAACAATGGTAAATGAAGACCATTGTCAAAGAACAAGGATCTAGCAATTGCAACAACTTTCAATCCAAATAAGCATGAAATATACAAGATTACAAAAAATTCTTAACCAAACACTAAATTTTGAAAAAAGATTTCAACAATTGACAAAAGAGGAAACAAAATAAAAAGATAAAGAGACAACGTTTTAAGGAAGTCTGAGAATTTATTTCAATATAGAACTCAGACCCAGTACTCCCTTTCTTTAAAGAAAATCAAGATGCTTCTGACATGCCTCTTTTAAGATTCCAGTAGGTGTAATAATTAAAATCTAGGGACAACATAAAATCAACTCATAAGAATAAAACACAGGGATTAGGGTACGTGAGTGCACCTTAGGTACTAGTGCCATCTCTGTTGCAATATGAATCACATGTAATCTGGACTGTAGATAAAAAATAAAAGATGCATCAACCAGTAAAAGATATTCAAATTGTAATTTACAATTAAAAGTGAATACCTTGTTGCAGAAGATAAAAGACCAAGAAATGCAAAAATAACCTCATGTTCACTCTGTTCTTTGTAGGCCATATATGTTTCTCGTGATTGATATTCAAATACATTAAGGCTCCCTTCTTAGCAAACCTATTCAAATTCCCTCAATCAAGCTTCAATTCTTTCGTTTGGATAACAAGTTCTTGGAGTTTCTTAGTTATTGAATGAAACCTCTGAATCTTCTTTCTCATCTTGATTTTGACAGAGACCTTCCTCAATGGAAGGCTTGATCCGTTGCCTCTTATTCTGCAAACTGCTTAATAAATACAATAGAACTTCACATTGAGTTTCAAACCGAGAAGAATCTTGATAAGGATAGGAAAAGACCTGCAAACTGCTTAATAAATACAATAGAACTTCACATTGAGTTTCAAACCGAGAAGAATCTTGATAAGGATAGGAAAAAATTACGAATCATTGGTACCTGAAAGTGGTTCGGTGTTGCATTTTGCAAGAACTTGGAAATGAAACTCGCACAATATGAAAGATTTTTCTAAGAAAAGTCAAAACAGTCACATAGCACAAACTATGCAATGTATCATTGACTCTTAACCATGAGATGGTGGCCTTTGAATAAGTAAAATAAATTTAGAGTTTGAGAGATTTCGGGATTTAGGGGATAAATAAAGAAGAGAGTTTACGGATGAATGAAGAGAACTACAAAACCTATCAGAGTGAACGCAATGTTTAACAAGGATGAGTAAGAGCGACCGTGGATGAGTGAGAGCGACAGTCTCCGGTGTCGAAAGCGGTGACTCTGGCCAGTCGGGGAGGTACGACAATGATGAAGGACCGGCGATGATGAGTTCGAAACTGAGTGCGAGAGAGAGAATGGTGGCTTTGAGTGCGAGAGAGAACGAGGTTAGGGTTCGAGTGAGAGAACATGGAGTGTGAGAGAGAACGATGGTTCGTATGTGAGGGAAAAGTGTTTAAGCTGTGTGAGTGAAAACATTTTTATGAGTGGGAGTTAATTTAATTTTTTAAATATTTTAAAATCTGTATATAAAAACATTTTAATTATTTTTCTTGTATTTACCTCAAATTCTTTACTTTTTTTTTATTTACCTTATATTTACCTCAAATTCTTTATGTTTCTTGTATTTTAAAACTTTTTAATTTTTTAACCTTATATTTACCTCAAATTCTTTACGTTTTTTTAACATGCATTATCAATTTTTATTTTATTTTTTATTGTTGAGTTCCTTAAACGTAAACATGAATTTAAAAACTCAACATCCTTACAAGTTAATTAATGTTTATAGTTTTTACTTTTTCAATTAACAAAGATAAGTATTTAAAGTGACATGATATTTTAAACACGAATAAGTTATAAACCACACGGTCTTAAAAAAGTCATAAAACTAAATTAGAAATTATAAATTTATTTATTTATAATCAAAAGAATTTAAAAGAAGATGATGATGGAATTCGTTTTAGGAACTAAATGGAGATCCACGAAGAGAACATCAATTTAAGCTACAGTTAGGAGATTGGAAGAAGAACGAGGACCTTCAATCCTTAAAAGAGATTGGACCTCTCATAAAGAGCCGAAGAAGATGGAAGTAAAAGATGGAGCTTCAAGGATTCTCCTCTCACAGGTGCTGCCAACGAGAACATCATCGGACACAAGTTTCTTCTCAAATCCCCAACCTCCTTCTCCAGTTTCCCACCTAACCAGTTGGATAATCGGATAATGTCCTTCATGTAGGTCTCCACCTCAGTGGCTAGCCTGTCCAAATCGTGGTCGGTAGAGGGAGATGGTCGGTCCTCGAGCCACGCACTTGTGCGACCAGGTAGGGTTTCGTGCGCACCACATTGTTCAGTCGGAACCATTCCTGGCCCTTACAGATGAGGAAAAAGCGGTCATCCATGAGGCTCTCATGCTTTATGACATCGTCGGCGCAACCAACGGCGACAATTCTGGAGACGGCATCCGTGTAGATGCTGAAGCAAAGGTCTGTTTGGAAGAGTTGTGCATCATAATGCGGTAGCGAAACTCGAAGATCTGCAATGGGAGGATGGCGCCGAAGAGCATCAGAAGGAGAGGGAAGAGCGGAAGCTCGACGGCGTCATCGGAGTTGGGGGAGTTCGTGTGGTGCTTCTTGGAGAAGGAAGAGGAAGAGCAGCAGAGAATGGAATTAAGCTTCCGACAGTGGTGGCAGAGAACGGCGAGATTGAGATGGTGCTTGTGGTGCAACGAAATGAAGATTGTGGTTTGGGAGAAAATGAAGGTAGCAAGCAAATAAAGATAATGTGTAGGCAGCTGGGAGGGATTAGGGTTTGGGGAGAAAATTATTTTGAAAAATAAAAAAAATAAATAAATAAAGTAACTGCGGTTGCAGTCTTGAACAACTGGAAATTTTCCGAGGTTCCAAAAAATGCCAAGAAATAACCTCTGCTAAAATGTATTATTTTTGTAGTGAATATATTTCCAGTGGGTTTTTCCAGCAAAGATACCCTAAAAAACCAGCTGATGCTGATGCCCCGGTACCCAAAGTTACAACCCCATCAAATCAGCCATGGCCCTTCATATGTGCAACCAGTAGGTACACATTAATTGTCTGTACACCACATGCCACTGCCAACACAGAACACGTCCCAGCCACTTTTTGTTATGTTTCAGGGGTTGATTTTTCCTATACTCCCTATTTTACAGCTATTAGAAAGACCTATCTTCACATTCTTTTGGCTGTGATTGCAGATCTGATTACCTTCTTTCCCCACCATGTTTGAGAAAAAACCATTTCTATTTCGTCTCCTAATAACCCCAAATAAATGGGGAAACATAACTTTTAAAACAGAATATGATGAATGTCCTAACCGAAAGAGGTATAACCAAAGAGTATTTTTATTTGATATGTTGAGTACAGACATTCATTGATCATATGTTAGTTTTATTCCTTAACAAGTCCAATCCACCTCCCTGAGTCTTACTTCTGTAAAACACAAGAAGACAGAAAACATTGCAACGCAATTGAGGTCATATGTTAGTTTATGGACAGAGATAAGATTTGTTGAAAGTTTTGGGACATGTAGAACATTTTTAAGAAAAAGTTTGGAATATAAATAAATATCTGCATATTCTGCAACTATAGTTAAAGAGCCATTGGCAACAATAGTTTTCCTATTGCTTGGAGGTAGGGTATAAGAATGAAAGAGTTGAAACGAGTATGTCATATGATCTTTAGCTCCCAAATCCACAATCCAAGAGTTAGCACTATGTGAGACTCTCATACAAGAAACATTACATGAGAGAGCAAGAGATACAATTCAGAGGGTTTCTCAAGTGTTCACATTAGGTCTTTCAGTGTTTTTATCTCCACAATATAAAATCCTACCTCTGTTGATTTTGGGTCAGAAATCATGGAGACGAAAATCAACAATTGGCTGTCTAATGGGTTAAAGAGAAAACACCAATAAAAGTTGTTACAATGAAACTGCAGCAAAAAAGGTTCTAACCTCTTGAAGATAAAATGACAATAAAGGAAATATGTGGTAAAATCAGAGACCAAGGCTCCAGGAAAAACCTAGAACTCTAATACCATGTGAAAAACTGTGTTGGCAGTAAGAAAAATTATGCAAGATTACACCCATATTCAACAGTTATGGTATGCATAAGGGTTTACGGTTAGGGATTGGGGAATAAAAGAAGATAAAGACCAAATAAGCTGACTTATACGATATTTAAGTTTGATATATACAAGGAAAGGGAGAGGGAGAAAGGAAATTGTTGTGCAAAATGAATTCAAGCCAAGATATATCACATTCTTACATCTCCAGATGAAAGTAATTGATTAACTATCAGTTATAACGATCTGAGCAACCTCAAGTATCTGACTTTCTGTCAGTTTTTCTCCTCTTTTCTCCATTTCTAATACAATCTAAGAATCCTTGTACATTTTCTAATATTTTAGATTTGTAAACTGATGGATTATAATTTTTGTTTATATGTTTTCTATAATCTTCTAGGTCATTTATCATATTTTGACTATCTTCGGTTGTAGTTTTTCTCTTTGAAGGATTTTTGGGTCTGTATATATCTCTTTTTGTTGACTCTGGGTTTGAAAAGCTCATATTAATCTTTTTATGCTTGATACTTCTTTTCCTAAATTTTCTAATTGTAATTTTATTTTATCTGACTCCTTTATTTCAGAAATATGTTGTTCGAATGGTTGTTTTGTGATTTCTTTTTCTTTATTTATTAGTCTTGGTTCTTTATATCCTAATCTTGGGACTTGTCCTATCCCACTAATCATCTTTACTTTTGTTCCTATATTTGAAAATAAATCATCTATTTCTATTTGATCCTTTTCTTTATATTTCACCGAATGGTGACTATTTCCTAAGGCGTAACTTACAGCGTAAGTTATGCTAAATGGAATATCGTCCTCTTTCATTAATTCTTCTCTTTCAAACTTATATAATACTGCTATTGAATTATTTAAATAATTTGATGCTAAAGGAATAGCATACTGTAAATTAACATTGAATTTCAAAGTAGTATATTTTAAATTTCCTGTAATTCCTCCTATTACCTTGTCTTTATTATCTTTAATTCTTTCATCTATTATTATTTTTTTTTTACAGGGCTTTTTATACCTCTCAAGTATGTAGATTTAAGTAAAATCTGTATACTATCAATATGAATGTATGCGAGTTTCTGTCTATCTTGGCTACTTTTAATTTTCTTAATCATTTCCTTAAGACTTTTCTCGTTAACTAAATTTATGGCTACCTGTCCTTTTGCACTCTCTAATCTTATTGGGAATTCTGCTGAAAATTTTCCAAAATATAATATATTTTTCCTTTTTATATTTATCCAAGGTTGGATTATATTTTCTCCTTCCTTTAGAGTTATTTTTCCTTTTTCTTCTATTTCTTTTATTTTCGATCTTTCTATTAACAGATTTGAACTGTATCCTTGACTAGATTCTTCTTGTTCAAATATATCAAATGAATCTTCCAGTAGTTCGTGACTTTGTTTCTGAGCACTATATCATACAGATTTGAACTGTAATTGTTGCTCTCATCTTATGGTAAATCTGCTGTAGCCGCAGAACCTGGATGTCCCAGTCCGGTAAGATGTTTTCCAGTCTATAAACCATATGTGGACAATTCTTTTGATATTTCCGAACTGTAAAGTCTAATTCTAGGAATTTTAATTTAACAAATGAAAATGAAAATGAAAATACCAAAATTTCCACATTTAACAGCATTAAGGCATGGCAGAGCAATTTAATAACTAAAAGTATAAGCCTTAACAACTAAATGACAAAAGAACAAACACTTACAATGCACCAAAATATTTTGTTGGCAATGGAGCCACTATGGACTTGCTAATTTCGTTAATCAGGCCCTATATATACTGTTTGAAACAAATGAATGACAACTATATATATATATATATATATATATATATATATATATATATATATATAAAAAAGAGCAATGTTTGCCAAAAATATATAAAATCAGTAAATGCAAATAGTTTACGAGCTTTTGGAGAGATATATGTAATTTTGGATAGCCATGTAACTTATAATCAATTAAGAAAGTCATGACAAAATACAAAGAGACAAAATTCAATCCATAGAACAGAAAAAGCATGTTGAAACTAGGTAACATAACAGGATTTGTTTATCTAACCTTGACATCACGATGAAGAATATGATGAGCATGCAAGTAATCAAGCACCATAAGAAGTTGAGCAAGACACTTACATAGCATGCAAGTAACCTCCTAAGGTGTTTCTGTTCGGAACAGCCCAAGGCTTGGAGCAATGTGTTGCCATGGGCTGAATACTGGTATAACACCAGTTATCAAGGGGCTTCCACACCATAGACACAAAGAAACAAACACAACAAAACTCACACGCACAAACAAAGAAACACACACACAGACACGCACACACACAAACAAACACGCACACACACACAAGCACACACAAACACAAACACACACACATTCACACACACATAAGTTACACAAGCACACACACACACACATAAGTTACACAAGCACACACACACATAAGTTACACAAACAAAAACACACACACAATCTTACTCACACATAGACACAAGAAACAAACACAACCAAACAGACATGCACAAACAAACAAAGAAAATCACACACGCACAGCACACATACAAACAGACACGCACACACATATAAGTTACACACACAATTATTATCCACACAAGAACACACACACCAACACAAAGACACACACGCATTCACACACACATAAGTTACACAAGCACACATGCACCCAAACACAAAAACACATACTCACAAACACAAACACAAACACACATATTACACACACGAACAGACACATATCAAAGGGTATGTACAAGACAAACAACACAGAGATTTATACAAAACAAAATTAAAAGAACAAAAGAAATCAATATAACAG
The DNA here is from genome assembly GCA_027742785.1 of Vigna reflexopilosa. Taxonomy (NCBI): domain Eukaryota; kingdom Viridiplantae; phylum Streptophyta; class Magnoliopsida; order Fabales; family Fabaceae; genus Vigna; species Vigna reflexopilosa. Next base: position 48,785 of record JAFNIE010000007.1, on the reverse strand, counting down.
AACTGAAAAACTAAACTAAACTACAAAGCTAAGAGAAAGAAAATCTGTTTAAATTGGCCATAGATCAAAATTAATTCTTTTTTTTTTATGAAAAACAGCATATTATCTATCCTATTATTTACTATGCTAGTTAAAGCTATGTACATTACTAACAAAAATCTATAACTACAATTAAAAGGAAATGAAAAGACCGAGCTTATCTGTTTTTCTCCATGTTGTGCCCAGGTATGCATTGTTTCCAAGGTTGTATTGAATTGCTCTTTCTCAGCTCTCCCTTTCAGCAACAATAGCTTTCCCTTCAGAACCAGCTTTCGATTCTGCACATTCAAGACACCTTGCTGCAGCAACCAGAGTTCCTGATTCTTAATATTCCAAGTTCTCATAACAGTGTTGCCACCATAACAGTATCGCGGGTCATCGGAGGGTCCTAGGAGTAGCGGCGGAGGTCTCGGTCCAAAGAAAGAAGTGACGACCAGGACCACCGGTTCAAAAGTAGAAAGCAATGCAGGCGGAAGCGGGCAGAGTCGCAGAGTGCGAATGCTACCATATCCAGAATACCTAAAGAGGAGAGAAGAGGGTCGTTGTTTCCACTGTGGGGGTCCTTACAGCCCAGGCCGTCGTTGTGCGGAGAGAAGTTTAACGGTAATGATCATGGGGGCGAATGACGACGAGAAAGAGGCTGAGACAGGAGAGGAGGCAGAGCAGCTTTGCATGGAGTTGTTGGTGTATTCAGCTGGAGGAGTAACGCAATCCAACACCATGAAGTTGCCCCGGTTGGATTCGAGACCGGAAAATAGCAGTGTTGATCGATAGCGGGGCGAGTCAGAATTTCATTTCGACGCACTTGGTCAAAGAGCTGAAGTTAGAGAAAGAGAAGACGGCACCGTATCGTGTATGTTTGGGGGATGGCAAGAGAAAGGAGACACAAGGATGTTGCATGGGGCTATCCTTGACACTGGAGGGAGGGGAGATCAGAGAGAACTTTTATCTTTTTGAGTTAGGAGGAGTTGATGTAGTTTTGGGAGTTGAGTGGCTAGCGAAATTGGGGGAGATTAGGGTGGACTGGAAGAAGATGACGTTGAAGTATGGGCCGGCGGATGCATAGGTAGTGATAAGGGGGGACATCACATTAATGAGGAAAATGATTACCCCAGAAGTGTTGCAGAAGGAAACCGAGATCAATACAATGGCAGTGGTGTGGGGTCTGAGTCAATCTGAAATTGCAGAGGAAAATTCAAGAGCAGAGGAATTAATGCCCATGCAGGAGGAGAATCTGGAGAAGATTTTTGGGGAGATTGAGGTGTTTAAGGGGCCACAAGGACTTCTTCCTGTCAGAAGAGTGAACCACCAGATAACCTTTAAAGAAGGCACTAAACAAGTGAACGGGAGACCCTATAAGTATCTCCACTTAATGAAGGCTGAAATAGAGAAGCAGGTCCAAGAAATGTTGGGCTTGGGCATTATTAGGCCCACTAACAGCCCATTTTCCAGTAAAGCTACTGTTTTTAATGAAGATAGAGTGGTAGGTTGTGGTGGGTATGTCACAACAGTGAAGAAAGAAGAAGAATTGTGGAGGCCTGGGGTTAAGGAAGTGTTATCAGCAAGTGACCCAACTGTGCTTTGGAGGTCCAGGGGTGCATCCACTAGGACTGTTACAAGTCCATTTTCTGAAACTACTGAGGTTATAAAACCTGCAGATCTAGCTTCTAGCATTGGCCACAAAGGAATTTCCAGGTTGCTTGCAGAATCTGTATTAATTAGCCATCTTATATTACTTACAACGGTGAAAGGTAAAGATGGTAGGAAAGAAACTTTAGCACGAGGAGTAGTGCAGACAGTTTCAGAAGCAAACTGTAATACTTGTGCTCCACAAGGTAAGAGGTCACAAGTCGGAAAGCAATATACAACAGTCATATGGTCTAGGAGAATCTTGGAAAAGGAGCAGTTCTTATTAATGGAACCGAAGGAGTCAATAATTCTCTCATATAGACCACCACCCAAACCTCCAGACCTGAATTGGAAAACGGTAAGAACAGTTCTGTTAAAGAGGGAAGTGGAGATGTACATTCGGCAGCACTATCCAAATGTCAACCTTGAGGACAAGGTTGTTGAGATGGAGGGAGGTATTGACAGGGAAATAAAAGTATATGTATAGGTGAGGAAAAATAAAGGCGGGAAACATAGAGTTTATGTTAGAAGTAAGTTAGAGGGAAAGGGGAGTATAAATAAATTGTTAATTGTAAAGGGCGACATTATGAGATTAGTAAATTGTTTGTTGACTGGAACTTAGTCCAGTGGAGGGAGATCAGGCTTCCTTGGGGGTTGTTTTCAATTCACGAGGGAGATCAGGCTTCCTTGGGGGTTGTTTTCAATTCACTTGTATTCCTGTTTCATTGAATAAGAGAGGTAGGTATGTTCAGAGAAGCGTGATTGTTCTGTGTGAGCTTCTTACTAATATGACTTCTTGATGTGTGATCTTTACAAAAGAAGCTTAAGATAGCATTTGAATCCAAAGAAACAAATTTTAAGAAAAACAAAATGTTTGCTAGGAACCTTGCTTCTGCCGCCTTGTTGAGTGCATCTTCAGTGGCCAAAAATTGTTGAACATGAGCTTTCTAAGAACAAAGAAAGCACCAGTTCAATAACTCCTTGTACAACAACAGAATATGTAGTTTAAGGATGAAAAAAGTACCTGTCTATCAAGAAGCTGATTTTGACTCCCTCCTGGTGACACATCAACCCCAATCTTTCCATTGCCATAAAGTTGATACTATAGAGGAGAGCTCCCATCAGAAGACGAAACATCCATAACTATGTTATTTTCACATTTGTACCTGGTTAAAGAATGCAAATTTTGATTATAACAGCAATAGCATATATGATACCATTGCTAATAAGCACTAATGAACAGAGCATCACAACACAGCTACTTACTACACACTTTTTACCTGAATGGGAGGGGAACATAATCATTGTAAGCTTCTTAGGAATGTTTTACCAGTATAGCATGTGACCATGTTTTTTTTTTAAGTTATAGGAACAATGATTGATGACAGAAAGTTCAGAATTCAAATAATATGGGCAGAGGCAGGATTAACCGCAGAACATGAAAAACAAATTATGTGCATTATAATACCTCAAGGTCTCTGCATCAGCTCTAACATCAATTTTCTCTATTTCTCTAGAGATTAGACTTTTGAGCCGTACAGTGTATGCAGTAATTGCCTGAAGCAATTGAGGAGGACTCTTCAGGCAATTTATGATAACAGTTCTAACCTTGTCAGGAATTTGCCCATCATAGTCAAACCCCAACTTTGCTGTTTCTGCCTGAGGATTTAAATGAATGCCACTTCCTTCGTAAGCTGGAAAAGAACTCCGTATTTTTTCAACCATATGAGCTACGAGAGATTCACAAGCCTTTCTAATATTCTTTTCCCTTGTGGTTTCAATGAGAATGACATCATCTGCAGATTTACTGCCCTTAACAGTTGAATAAACAGCCTCCTTCTCACTTTTGGCACTAAAACTATTGGTCATTTCAACAGAAGAATCCACACCTGATCTTTGAGATTCCATCGCTTGATTTACATAGTAATACAGACGTTTATGATATTCTGCAAATATTTTTGCTGCCTCATCACACTGTTGATCAAAGTCTCCAACATCACTTGCTTATGCCTGCACAAAGGATGAAGAAATATACTTTTGTTTTCTCAAATTTCAATCATTCAATACCAGAATCACCGTAAACTCATAATTGTTTTTCCTATCTCTTTCATATTATTGGTACAACGACAAAAGCGCATAAAAGGCTACGATAACATCAGAAACACATTATTATACTAACAAGAGACCACACCGTGCCAGCATTATTACTGGAGACAAGGTTATAACTATAAACATACACTCACTTCCTCTTCCATCTCCTTTTCACCTCATTTTCTTCCTATCTTTTTTCTTTTTCTTCCACAACATAACTTATAACACATGTCACTTTCTCTCCTTTTTCTTCTGTTTTTCTCCACCTGAGAACATCCTAAGACGAGGTGTGTTATCAAAACTCCTAAACTATTCAACAAAAAACAAAGAGGTCATTTTATCATTTCACTACGTTATCTTTCATCTCATTTCCACTTCACTTCTTTTCCTAACTCCCTCATAATTTCTCATTGTATGATTTATGAAATCTCTAATCTATCACTTTTTTTATGTCTCACAACCTTCGCCTTTACTTCCCCATACATTCATCATTTTCACAAACTGTTTTGTTCATCTTCTCTGACCTAATGAACAAGAAATATGCAAACTCCACTGCAACCAACCAGAACGAAAATTACCAATTACATATACACACATTGTTCAAATTTTGGGCACATTGAAAAAAATAACCAAAACCTGTAATTGGCTCGTTCATCGAGCATTCTCTTTCTCTCAGTCTCCTCTCTGAAAACCTCGAGCATCTTCGCTCTCAAATCCTTCCTCCGCCTCCTCACAATGTAGTGTAGTTCAATTTATATATAAATATTATAAAATTAAATTAATCATCATAACCACTGTTAAAATTTAATGAAATTTTGTAGTAACTCATTTGATTTACAACACACGTATCAAATTGAAAGAAATTATAAGGTGAGGTCGTGAAAGAGCTGAAATTGTTGTCACAATGTTTGAGAAAACAATCCCACCCTTATCATGAAAGGAAAATCTATTACTTATATTTACTGCAGATATATAATATGATTGGTAATAATTTTATGACCTTACCTTAGAATTAACTCCATCATGTGCTGAGTTGTCCCGCATTTTATCTGATTTTTTTAGATTCTCGTTAACAAGACCGCATTAGTCTAACTCTGAAGCTGCTGCAGTCCCCTGATACTCAAAGTTGTGGCATGTAAAGCATATCCTAGCTGAATTTAATCCTTTATGTACAAATATCTCCCAGTACAGAGGAGCCTAGCAAAGAAACAAATATGCAATACTATTGGTGACTAAAAGATAATCAATTAAAAGGAAAATATCTAATAGAATGAATACCTGAAATGCTGCCAACCTAGATTTTATTTTTGTATAATTGGTGATCAAAGTATGATTCTATAGGCACGCTCAAAGCCTGAATGAATAATCAAATTATTTCAAGTAGTGCAGGAACCTACCATGACAGTATCGACATGAATAATCAAATTATTTCAAGTAGTGCAGGAACCTACCATGACAGTATCGACACGTTCAATTATTTTCTTAATGAAATGGCATACCCGTATGTTGCAGACATGATCATATTGCATACAATCATATTTGAGAAGCACAATTTTCAACAAGGTGTCCTTTCTTTTGCAATGCTTTACCTAGACCACTGACAACATCCCACCAACCTGTTCATGAAATAAATTAATTTAAACATCACTAGATGCTAGACAGACTTAAGAACAGGGCCACTTGTATGTTTAATTCACCTGAACTTCCGCACAGATGATGACATTATTTCTAGTTGATTTCATACTAGATAATCTATAGCAGTACAAACTTGTAAAAGCAATATTCTGTTTAGAAGGATAGTCTCTATCATACATGCTGAATTGCTTTGAGAATAGTAAGATGGAGTATAGTTTGCTCAACAGTTAGCCAGTTGACATGTCCTCATAAACTTATAATTCTGTTAAAAGTCTAAGTGAGATAGCTCACTAACTTTTCTTCTATTTTCTCTTAGATTCTCAATTTAGCGATGGTTCTTGATTTCTATCAAGACCAAATACACTTCCATCTAATTAGGAAACGAAACTCAACAAGTTCAGAAACAATGGTAAATGAAGACCATTGTCAAAGAACAAGGATCTAGCAATTGCAACAACTTTCAATCCAAATAAGCATGAAATATACAAGATTACAAAAAATTCTTAACCAAACACTAAATTTTGAAAAAAGATTTCAACAATTGACAAAAGAGGAAACAAAATAAAAAGATAAAGAGACAACGTTTTAAGGAAGTCTGAGAATTTATTTCAATATAGAACTCAGACCCAGTACTCCCTTTCTTTAAAGAAAATCAAGATGCTTCTGACATGCCTCTTTTAAGATTCCAGTAGGTGTAATAATTAAAATCTAGGGACAACATAAAATCAACTCATAAGAATAAAACACAGGGATTAGGGTACGTGAGTGCACCTTAGGTACTAGTGCCATCTCTGTTGCAATATGAATCACATGTAATCTGGACTGTAGATAAAAAATAAAAGATGCATCAACCAGTAAAAGATATTCAAATTGTAATTTACAATTAAAAGTGAATACCTTGTTGCAGAAGATAAAAGACCAAGAAATGCAAAAATAACCTCATGTTCACTCTGTTCTTTGTAGGCCATATATGTTTCTCGTGATTGATATTCAAATACATTAAGGCTCCCTTCTTAGCAAACCTATTCAAATTCCCTCAATCAAGCTTCAATTCTTTCGTTTGGATAACAAGTTCTTGGAGTTTCTTAGTTATTGAATGAAACCTCTGAATCTTCTTTCTCATCTTGATTTTGACAGAGACCTTCCTCAATGGAAGGCTTGATCCGTTGCCTCTTATTCTGCAAACTGCTTAATAAATACAATAGAACTTCACATTGAGTTTCAAACCGAGAAGAATCTTGATAAGGATAGGAAAAGACCTGCAAACTGCTTAATAAATACAATAGAACTTCACATTGAGTTTCAAACCGAGAAGAATCTTGATAAGGATAGGAAAAAATTACGAATCATTGGTACCTGAAAGTGGTTCGGTGTTGCATTTTGCAAGAACTTGGAAATGAAACTCGCACAATATGAAAGATTTTTCTAAGAAAAGTCAAAACAGTCACATAGCACAAACTATGCAATGTATCATTGACTCTTAACCATGAGATGGTGGCCTTTGAATAAGTAAAATAAATTTAGAGTTTGAGAGATTTCGGGATTTAGGGGATAAATAAAGAAGAGAGTTTACGGATGAATGAAGAGAACTACAAAACCTATCAGAGTGAACGCAATGTTTAACAAGGATGAGTAAGAGCGACCGTGGATGAGTGAGAGCGACAGTCTCCGGTGTCGAAAGCGGTGACTCTGGCCAGTCGGGGAGGTACGACAATGATGAAGGACCGGCGATGATGAGTTCGAAACTGAGTGCGAGAGAGAGAATGGTGGCTTTGAGTGCGAGAGAGAACGAGGTTAGGGTTCGAGTGAGAGAACATGGAGTGTGAGAGAGAACGATGGTTCGTATGTGAGGGAAAAGTGTTTAAGCTGTGTGAGTGAAAACATTTTTATGAGTGGGAGTTAATTTAATTTTTTAAATATTTTAAAATCTGTATATAAAAACATTTTAATTATTTTTCTTGTATTTACCTCAAATTCTTTACTTTTTTTTTATTTACCTTATATTTACCTCAAATTCTTTATGTTTCTTGTATTTTAAAACTTTTTAATTTTTTAACCTTATATTTACCTCAAATTCTTTACGTTTTTTTAACATGCATTATCAATTTTTATTTTATTTTTTATTGTTGAGTTCCTTAAACGTAAACATGAATTTAAAAACTCAACATCCTTACAAGTTAATTAATGTTTATAGTTTTTACTTTTTCAATTAACAAAGATAAGTATTTAAAGTGACATGATATTTTAAACACGAATAAATTATAAACCACACGGTCTTAAAAAAGTCATAAAACTAAATTAGAAATTATAAATTTATTTATTTATAATCAAAAGAATTTAAAAGAAGATGATGATGGAATTCGTTTTAGGAACTAAATGGAGATCCACGAAGAGAACATCAATTTAAGCTACAGTTAGGAGATTGGAAGAAGAACGAGGACCTTCAATCCTTAAAAGAGATTGGACCTCTCGTAAAGAGCCGAAGAAGATGGAAGTAAAAGATGGAGCTTCAAGGATTCTCCTCTCACAGGTGCTGCCAACGAGAACATCATCGGACACAAGTTTCTTCTCAAATCCCCAACCTCCTTCTCCAGTTTCCCACCTAACCAGTTGGATAATCGGATAATGTCCTTCATGTAGGTCTCCACCTCAGTGGCTAGCCTGTCCAAATCGTGGTCGGTAGAGGGAGATGGTCGGTCCTCGAGCCACGCACTTGTGCGACCAGGTAGGGTTTCGTGCGCACCACATTGTTCAGTCGGAACCATTCCTGGCCCTTACAGATGAGGAAAAAGCGGTCATCCATGAGGCTCTCATGCTTTATGACATCGTCGGCGCAACCAACGGCGACAATTCTGGAGACGGCATCCGTGTAGATGCTGAAGCAAAGGTCTGTTTGGAAGAGTTGTGCATCATAATGCGGTAGCGAAACTCGAAGATCTGCAATGGGAGGATGGCGCCGAAGAGCATCAGAAGGAGAGGGAAGAGCGGAAGCTCGACGGCGTCATCGGAGTTGGGGGAGTTCGTGTGGTGCTTCTTGGAGAAGGAAGAGGAAGAGCAGCAGAGAATGGAATTAAGCTTCCGACAGTGGTGGCAGAGAACGGCGAGATTGAGATGGTGCTTGTGGTGCAACGAAATGAAGATTGTGGTTTGGGAGAAAATGAAGGTAGCAAGCAAATAAAGATAATGTGTAGGCAGCTGGGAGGGATTAGGGTTTGGGGAGAAAATTATTTTGAAAAATAAAAAAAATAAATAAATAAAGTAACTGCGGTTGCAGTCTTGAACAACTGGAAATTTTCCGAGGTTCCAAAAAATGCCAAGAAATAACCTCTGCTAAAATGTATTATTTTTGTAGTGAATATATTTCCAGTGGGTTTTTCCAGCAAAGATACCCTAAAAAACCAGCTGATGCTGATGCCCCGGTACCCAAAGTTACAACCCCATCAAATCAGCCATGGCCCTTCATATGTGCAACCAGTAGGTACACATTAATTGTCTGTACACCACATGCCACTGCCAACACAGAACACGTCCCAGCCACTTTTTGTTATGTTTCAGGGGTTGATTTTTCCTATACTCCCTATTTTACAGCTATTAGAAAGACCTATCTTCACATTCTTTTGGCTGTGATTGCAGATCTGATTACCTTCTTTCCCCACCATGTTTGAGAAAAAACCATTTCTATTTCGTCTCCTAATAACCCCAAATAAATGGGGAAACATAACTTTTAAAACAGAATATGATGAATGTCCTAACCGAAAGAGGTATAACCAAAGAGTATTTTTATTTGATATGTTGAGTACAGACATTCATTGATCATATGTTAGTTTTATTCCTTAACAAGTCCAATCCACCTCCCTGAGTCTTACTTCTGTAAAACACAAGAAGACAGAAAACATTGCAACGCAATTGAGGTCATATGTTAGTTTATGGACAGAGATAAGATTTGTTGAAAGTTTTGGGACATGTAGAACATTTTTAAGAAAAAGTTTGGAATATAAATAAATATCTGCATATTCTGCAACTATAGTTAAAGAGCCATTGGCAACAATAGTTTTCCTATTGCTTGGAGGTAGGGTATAAGAATGAAAGAGTTGAAACGAGTATGTCATATGATCTTTAGCTCCCAAATCCACAATCCAAGAGTTAGCACTATGTGAGACTCTCATACAAGAAACATTACATGAGAGAGCAAGAGATACAATTCAGAGGGTTTCTCAAGTGTTCACATTAGGTCTTTCAGTGTTTTTATCTCCACAATATAAAATCCTACCTCTGTTGATTTTGGGTCAGAAATCATGGAGACGAAAATCAACAATTGGCTGTCTAATGGGTTAAAGAGAAAACACCAATAAAAGTTGTTACAATGAAACTGCAGCAAAAAAGGTTCTAACCTCTTGAAGATAAAATGACAATAAAGGAAATATGTGGTAAAATCAGAGACCAAGGCTCCAGGAAAAACCTAGAACTCTAATACCATGTGAAAAACTGTGTTGGCAGTAAGAAAAATTATGCAAGATTACACCCATATTCAACAGTTATGGTATGCATAAGGGTTTACGGTTAGGGATTGGGGAATAAAAGAAGATAAAGACCAAATAAGCTGACTTATACGATATTTAAGTTTGATATATACAAGGAAAGGGAGAGGGAGAAAGGAAATTGTTGTGCAAAATGAATTCAAGCCAAGATATATCACATTCTTACATCTTCAGATGAAAGTAATTGATTAACTATCAGTTATAACGATCTGAGCAACCTCAAGTATCTGACTTTCTGTCAGTTTTTCTCCTCTTTTCTCCATTTCTAATACAATCTAATATTCCTTGTACATTTTCTAATATTTTAGATTTGTAAATGATGGATTATAATATTTGTTTATATGTTTTCTAAAATCTTCTAGGTCATTTATCATATTTTGACTATCTTCGGTGGTAGTTTTTCTCTTTGAAGGATTTTTGGGTCTGTATATATCTCTTTTTGTTGACTCTGGTTTTGAAAAGCTCATATTAATCTTTTTATGCTTGATACTTCTTTTCCTAAATTTTCTAATTGTAATTTTATTTTATCTGACTCCTTTATTTCAGAAATATGTTGTTCGAATGGTTGTTTTGTGATTTCTTTTTCTTTATTTATTAGTCTTGGTTCTTTATATCCTAATCTTGGGACTTGTCCTATCCCACTAATCATCTTTACTTTTGTTCCTATATTTGAAAATAAATCATCTATTTCTATTTGATCCTTTTCTTTATATTTCACCGAATGGTGACTATTTCCTAAGGCGTAACTTACAGAGTAAGTTATGCTAAATGGAATATCGTCCTCTTTCATTAATTCTTCTCTTTCAAACTTATATAATACTCCTATTGAATTATTTAAATAATTTGATGCTAAAGGAATAGCATACTGTAAATTAACATTGAATTTCAAAGTAGTATATTTTAAATTTCCTGTAATTCCTCCTATTACCTTGTCTTTATTATCTTTAATTCTTTCATCTATTATTATTTTTTTTTTACAGGGCTTTTTATACCTCTCAAGTATGTAGATTTAAGTAAAATCTGTATACTATCAATATGAATGTATGCGAGTTTCTGTCTATCTTGGCTACTTTTAATTTTCTTAATCATTTCCTTAAGACTTTTCTCGTTAACTAAACTTATGGCTACCTGTCCTTTTGCACTCTCTAATCTTATTGGGAATTCTGCTGAAAATTTTCCAAAATATAATATATTTTTCCTTTTTATATTTATCCAAGGTTGGATTATATTTTCTCCTTCCTTTAGAGTTATTTTTCCTTTTTCTTCTATTTCTTTTATTTTCGATCTTTCTATTAACAGATTTGAATTGTATCCTTGACTAGATTCTTCTTGTTCAAATATATCAAATGAATCTTCCGTAGTTCGTGACTTTGTTTCTGAGCACTATATCATACAGATTTGAACTGTAATTGTTGCTCTCATCTTATGGTAAATCTGCTGTAGCCGCAGAACCTGGATGTCCCAGTCCGGTAAGATGTTTTCCAGTCTAAAAACCATATGTGGACAATTCTTTTGATATTTCCGAACTGTAAAGTCTAATTCTAGGAATTTTAATTTAACAAATGAAAATGAAAATGAAAATACCAAAATTTCCACATTTAACAGCATTAAGGCATGGCAGAGCAATTTAATAACTAAAAGTATAAGCCTTAACAACTAAATGACAAAAGAACAAACACTTACAATGCACCAAAATATTTTGTTGGCAATGGAGCCACTATGGACTTGCTAATTTTGTTAATCAGGCCCTATATATACTGTTTGAAACAAATGAATGACAACTATATATATATATATATATATATATATATATATATATATATATATATATATTTAAAAAGAGCAATGTTTGCCAAAAATATATAAAATCAGTAAATGCAAATAGTTTACGAGCTTTTGGAGAGATATATGTAATTTTGGATAGCCATGTAACTTATAATCAATTAAGAAAGTCATGACAAAATACAAAGAGACAAAATTCAATCCATAGAACAGAAAAAGCATGTTGAAACTAGGTAACATAACAGGATTTGTTTATCTAACCTTGACATCACGATGAAGAATATGATTAGCATGCAAGTAATCAAGCACCATAAGAAGTTGAGCAAGACACTTACATAGCATGCAAGTAACCTCCTAAGGTGTTTCTGTTCGGAACAGCCCAAGGCTTGGAGCAATGTGTTGCCATGGGCTGAATACTGGTATAACACCAGTTATCAAGGGGCTTCGAAGTGTACCCCTTTTGAAGTGGTTTATGGAAGAAAGCCCCCGGTAGTAACCAAGTTCATACCTGGAGAAACAGTGGTGGAAGCTGTGGTGCAGGATTTACAGACGCGGGATGAGGTCATTTCACAGCTACAATATCATTCGACCCGAGCCCAGGAGCGGATGGTCCAGTATGCAAATAAGAAGAGAAGGGAGTCTAGCATAAAAGAAGGGGATTGGGTTTTTTTGAAAATAAGACCTCATAGGCAAGTATCTATGCTAGTCAAGTTGCATCCCAAATTATCTGCCAGATATTATGGCCCTTTACTGGTGCAAAAACAAGTGGGTCCAGTGGCTTTCAAACTGCAGTTGCCTGCCACTGCGAAGATACACTCGGTGTTTCATGTATCACAATTAAAGTTGGCTGTGGGGGAGCATAAGGTGGAAGGGGAGCTACCCGTAGGACTACAGGCGGACGGTCCATTATATAGACCCTTAAAAGTACTACAAAGAAGAGGAAGAAATGAACAAGGGGAGGAGACCACTCAAATATTGGTTCAGTGGCAAGATGGAGGGATAGAGGGAGCGACTTGGGAGGATGAAACGTTTATCAATCAGCAATTCCATGATTTCAACCTTGAAGACAAGGTTGTTGAAGAGGAGGGGGGTATTGATAGGGGATTAAAAGTATATGTAAGAAGGAATAAAAAAGGCGGAAAGTAAAGAAGTCAGTTAGGAGTTTGTTAGAAGTATATGAGAGTATAAATAAAGAGTTTGTTGAGAAGGGGGGAGAATGGTTTTTTATTGTTTACTGGACTGATCTCAGTCCGGGGGGGGAAGATTAGGCTTCCTTGATAGTTGTGGGAACATTGTATTCTTTCATTCACTGAATACAATCAGAGGTTATTCACTGTGTTGAGTTTGTCTGGTGTGTTTTTACTCATTTTCTTGACTTCTTGATTAAAGAAGCCCATCAAACCATGTCCTGTACAATGTTGTATTGTTATTAAGTAAAACTCTTGCTTTTAGTTTATTAACAAAAAATAGGAAATGTCTACCATGATGATCCTGAAAATGACAGAAGAAATACCTGCAATTTTGCAAGCTCATCCACAAATTCACGTGGAAATAGATCTGACCTGGGAAAATTTCATACAGTTAGTAGATGCATAAATAAATAGAGACAAGATAAAATAAAGCAAAATCAGATTAAATTGGCCATAGATCAAAATTAATTCTTTTTACTTTTATGAAAAAAACCATATTATCTATCCTACTATTTACTATGCTAGTTAAAGTTATGTACATTACTAATAAAAATCTATAACTACAATTAAAAGGAAATGAAAAGAATGAGCTTATCTGTTTTTCTCCATGCTCTGCCTAGGTATGCATTGTTTCCAAGGGAGACCTGATACAAAATATAATTACACGAAGCAAGCAATTAAATAACAAAACAAATTCATTCATCTAGAAACTGGAAAGTTGATATCTTTATGAAACAAGAGTTTCTCTATAATCTATATTAAATTAACATCAAACCAAATTAACAAACAATATGGAATATGAATTTCTCATTAGTCTTTCATTTATCTAGAGAAAAAGAACAACCAAACAGACACAAACAAAAACACATACACAGTCTTACTCACACATAGACACAAAGAAACAAACATAACAAAACTCACACGCACAAACAAAGAAACACACACACAGACACGCACACACACATATAAGTTACACACACACAAGCACACACCAACACAAACACACACATTCACACACACATAAGTTACACAAGCACACACACACATAAGTTACACAAACAAAAACACACACACAATCTTACTCACACATAGACACAAAGAAACAAACACAACCAAACAGACATGCACAAACAAACAAAGAAAATCACACACGCACAGCACACATACAAACAGACACGCACACACATATAAGTTACACACACAATTATTATCCACACAAGAACACACACACCAACACAAAGACACACACGCATTCACACACACATAAGTTACACAAGCACACATGCACCCAAACACAAAAACACATACTCACAAACACAAACACAAACACACATATTACACACACGAACAGACACATATCAAAGGGTATGTACAAGACAAACAACACAGAGATTTATACAAAACAAAATTAAAAGAACAAAAGAAATGAATATAACAGAACTGAAAAACTAAACTAAACTACAAAGCTAAGAGAAAGAAAATTTGTTTAAATTGGCCATAGATCAAAATTAATTCTTTTTTTTTATGAAAAACAGCATATTATTTATTCTATTATTTACTATGCTAGTTAAAGCTATGTACATTACTAACAAAAATCTATAACTACAATTAAAAGGAAATGAAAAGACCAATCTTATCTGTTTTTCTCCATGTTGTGCCCAGGTATGCATTGTTTCCAAGGTTGTATTGAATTGCTCTTTCTCAGCTCTCCCTTTCAGCAACAATAGCTTTCCCTTCAGAACCAGCTTTCGATTCTGCACATTCAAGACACTTTGCTGCAGCAACCAGAGTTCCTAATTCTTAATATTCCAAGTTCTCATAACAGTGTTGCAACCATAACAGTATCGCGGGTCATCGGAGGGTCCTAGGAGTAGCGGCGGAGGTCTCGGTCCAAAGAAAGAAGTGACGACCAGGACCACTGGTTCAAAAGTAGAAAGCAATGCAGGCGGAAGCGGGCCAAGTCGCACAGTGCAAATGCTACCATATCCAGAATACCTAAAGAGGAGAGAAGAGGGTCGTTGTTTCCACTGTGGGGGTCCTTACAGCCTAGGCCATCGTTGTGCGGAGAGAAGTTTAACGGTAATGATCATGGGGGCGAATGACAACGAGAAAGAGGCTGAGACAGGAGAGGAGGCAGAGCAGCTTTGCATGGAGTTGTTGGTGTATTCAGCTGGAGGAGTAACGCAATCCAACACCATGAAGTTGCCCGGTTGGATTCGAGACCGGAAAATAGCAGTGTTGATCGATAGCGGGGCGAGTCAGAATTTCATTTCGACGCACTTGGTCAAAGAGCTGAAGTTAGAGAAAGAGAAGACGGCACCGTATCGTGTATGTTTGGGGGATGGCAAGAGAAAGGAGACACAAGCATGTTGCATGGGGCTATCCTTGACAGTGGAGGGAGGGGAGATCAGAGAGAACTTTTATCTTTTTGAGTTAGGAGGAGTTGATGTAGTTTTGGGAGTTGAGTGGCTAGCGAAATTGGGGGAGATTAGGGTGGACTGGAAGAAGATGACGTTGAAGTATGGGCCGGAGGATGCAGAGGTAGTGATAAGGGGGGACAGCACATTAATGAGGAAAATGATTACCCCTGAAGTGTTGCAGAAGGAAACCGAGATCGATACAATGGTAGTGGTGTGGGGTTTCCAAAATCTTGGCACCAAGCACACACTTAGCTCTCTCTCACCACCAAATTTGGCCAGCTTGAAAACCAACCAAAATAAAAATTTTCATGCACCAAGATTTTTACGTTAGTCATTTGGTGATATAAAGAGTGCATTCCAACCATTAAATCTAAAAAACAACGTCTTTGAAAATTTAATAAATCTTGGCACCACGCACCCATTAAGCTAGCTTGAAAACCATCCCAAATGAAAAGTTTAATGCCCCAAGATTTTTACATCAGTCATTTGGTGATATAAAGAGTGCATTCGAACAATGAAATCTCAAAAACCAAGACTTTGAAAATTTCCCAAATCTTGGCACCAAGCACCAACATAGCTAAGTCTCACCATCAAAATTGACTAGTCTGAAAAACAAACGAAATGAAAAAATTTTTTGAACAAGATTTTTAGAGTAGCCATTTTGTGGTATAAAGAGGGCATTCCAACCTTCAAATCTCAAAAACCAAGACTCTGAAATTTTCCAAATCTTGGCACCAAGCACCAACGTAGCTAAGTCTCACCACCAAAATTGGCTAGCTTGAAAACCAACCAAAACGAAAAATTTCATGAACAAGATTTTTATAGTAGCTATTTTGGATATAAAGAGTGCATTCCAACCATCAAATCTAAAAAACAAAGACACTGAAAATTTCCAAAATCTTGGCACAAGGCACCAACTTAGCTCTGTCTCACCACCAAATTTGGCCAGCTCGAAAACCAAACAAAATAAAAAATTTCATGCACCAAGATTTTGACATTAGTCATTTGGTGATATAAAGAGTGCATTCCAACCATTAAATCTCAAAAACAAAGACTTTGAAAATTTACCAAATCTCGGCACCACGCACCCATTAAGCTAACTTGAAAACCATCCAAAATGAAAAGTTTATTGCATCAAGATTTTTACATCAGTCATTTGGTGATATAAAGAGTGAATTCCATCCATTAAATATAAAAAACGAAGACTTTGAAAATTATCCAAATCTTAGCACCAAACACAAACGTAGCTAAGTCTCACCACCAAAATTGGATAGCTTGAAAACAAAGCAAAA
This sequence comes from Vigna reflexopilosa, assembly GCA_027742785.1. Classification (NCBI taxonomy): domain Eukaryota; kingdom Viridiplantae; phylum Streptophyta; class Magnoliopsida; order Fabales; family Fabaceae; genus Vigna; species Vigna reflexopilosa. Next base: position 32,169 of record JAFNIE010000007.1, on the reverse strand, counting down.
CGAAAAATTTCTTAAACAAGATTTTTATAGTAGCTATTTTGGGATATAAAGAGTGCATTCAAACAATCTAATCTCAAAAATCAAGACTTTGAAAATTTCCCAAATTAGCTTGGCACCAAGCACCAACATAGCCAAGTTTCACCACCAAACTTAGCAATCTTGAAAACAACCCAAAATTAAAAATTTCATGCACCAAGATTTTTACATTAGTCATTTGGTGATATAAAGAGTGCATTTCAACCATTAAATCTCAAAAACCAAGACTTTGAAAATGTACCAAATCCTTGCACCACGCACCCATTAAGCTAGCTTGAAAACCATCCCAGGTGAAAAATTTCTTGCACCAAGATTTTTACATCAGTCATTTGGTGATATAAAGAGTGCATTCCAACCATTTAATCTCAAAAACAAAGACTTTTAAAATTTTCCAAATCTTGGCACCAAGCACAAACGTAGCTAAGTCTCACCAAAATTGTCTAACTTGAAAACCAACCAAAACGAAAAATTTCCTGAACAAGATTTTGTAGTAGCTATTTTGGGATATAGAGAGTGCATTCCAACCATCAAATCTCAAAAACCAAGACTCTGAAAATTTCCAAAATATTGCCACCAAGCACCAACTTAGCTCTGTCTCACCACCAAATTTGGCCAGCTTGAAAAGCAACCAAAATAAAAATTTCATGCACCAAGATTTTTACATTAGTAATTTGGTGATATAAAGAGTGCATTCCAACCATTAAATCTAAAAAACAAAGATTTTGAAAATTTACCAAATCTTGGCACCACGCACCCATTAAGCTACCTTGAAAACCATCCCAAATGAAAAGTTCAATGGACCAAGATTTTTACATCAAGCATTTGGTGATATAAAGAGTGCATTCCAACAATGAAATCTCAAAAACAAAGACTTTGAAAATTTCATAAATCTTGGCACCAAGCACCAACTTAGCTAAGTCTCACCAGCAAAATTGGCTAGCCTGAAAACCAAACAAAATGAAAATTTTTTTGACCAAGATTTTTATAGTAGCCATTTTGGGGTATAAACAGTGCATTACGACCTTCAAATCTCAAAAATCAAGACCCTGAAAATTTCCCAAATCTTGGCACCAAGCACCAACTTAGCCAAGTCTCACCACTAAACATGGCTAGCTTGAAAACCATCCAAAATCCAAAATTTCTTGCACCAATACTTTTATAGTAGACATTTAGTGATATAAAAAGTGCACTCAAACCATCAAATCTACAAAATCAAGAATTTGAAAATTTCGCAAATTAGCTTGGCACCAAGCACCAACATAGCCAAGTTTCACCACCAAACTAAGAAATCTTGAAAACCAACCAAAATTAAAAGTTTCATGCACCAAGATTTTTACATTAGTCATTTGGTGATATAAAGAGTGCATTCCAACCATTAAATCTCAAAAACAAAGACTTTGAAAATTTCCCAAATCTTGGCACCACGAACCCACTAAGCTAGTTTGAAAACCAACAAAAATGAAAAATTTCATGCACCAAGATTTTTACATTAGTCATTTGGTGATATAAAGAGTGCATTCCAACCATTAAATCTTAAAAACCAAGACTTGGAAAGTTTACCAAATCTTTGCACCACGCACCCATTAAGCTAGCTTGAAAACAATCCCATATGAAAAAATTCTTGCACCAAGATTTTTACATCAGTCATTTGGTGATATAAAGAGTTCATTCCAACCATTAAATCTCAAACACGAAGACTTTAAAATTTCCAAAATCTTGGCACCAAGCACAAATATAGCTAAGTCTCACAACCAAAATTGGCTAGTTTGAAAACCAACAAAAATGAAAATTTTCTTGAACAAGATTTTTAGAGTAGCAGTTATGGGATATAAAGAGTGCATTCCAACCATCAAATCTCAAAAACAAAGACTCTGAAAATTTCCAAAATCTTGGCACCATGCACCGACGTAGTTAAGTCTCACCATCAAAATTGGCTAGGTTGAAAACCAACCAAAACAAAAAATTCCTTGAACAAGATTTTTCTAGTAGCTATTTTGGGATATAAAGAGTGCATTCCAGCCATCAAATCTGAAAAACCAAGACTCTGAAAATTTCGAAAATCTTGGCACCATGCACCAACTTAGCTGTCTCACCACCAAATTTGGCCAGCTCAAAAACCAACCAAAATAAAAAATTTCATGCACCAAGATTTTTACATTAGTCATTTGGTGATATAAAGAGTGCATTCCAACCATTAAATCTCAAAAACAAAGACTCTGAAAATTTACCAAATCTTGGCACCACGCGCCCATTAAGCTACCTTGAAAACCATCCCAAATAAAAATTTATTGCACCAAGATTTTTACATCAGTCATTTGGTCATATAAAGAGTTCATTCCAACAATTAAATCTCAAAAACGAAGACTTTAAAATTTCCCAAATCTTGGCACCAAGCACAAACATAGCTAAGTCTCACCACCAAAATTGGCTAGCTTAAAAACTAAAGAAAATGAAAAATTTCTTGAACAAGATTTTTAGAGTAGCCATTTTCGGATATAAAGAGTGCATTCCAACCATCAAATCTCAAAAATCAAGACTCAAAAAATTTCCAAAATCTTGGCACCAAGCACCAACATAGCTAAGTCTTACCCCAAAAATTGCCTAGCTTGAAAACGAACAAAAACGAAAAATTTCTTGAACAAGATTTTTATATTAGCTATTTTGGGATATAAAGAGTGCATTCCAACCATTAAATCTAAAAAACGAAGACTTTGAAAATTTCCCAAATCTTGGCACCAAACACAAACATAGCGCTAAGTCTCACCACCAAAATTGGCTAGCTTGAAAACGAAACAAAATGAAAAATTTCTTGAACAAGAATTTAGAGTAGCCAAGTTGGGATATAAAGAGTGCATTCCAACCATCAAATCTGAAAAATCAAGACTCTGAAAATTTCCAAAATCTTGGCACCAAGCACCAACATAGCTAAGTCTCACCCCTAAAATTGCCTAGCTTGAAAACCAACCAAAACGAAAAATTTCTTGAACAAGATTTTTATAGTACTTATTTTGGGATATAAAGAGTGCATTCAAACCATTAAATCTAAAAAACGAAGACTTTGAAAATTTCCCAAATCTTGGCACCAAGCACAAATGTAGCCAAGTCTCACAACCAAAATTGGCTAGTTTGAAAACCAGCAAAAATGAAAATTTTCTTGAACAAGATTTTTAGAGTAGACATTTTGCGATACAAAGAGTGCACTCCAACCATCAAATCTAAAAACCAAGACTCTGAAAATTTCGAAAATCCTCGCACCAAGCACAACCTTAGCTAAGTCTCACCCCCCAAATTGCCTTGCTTGAAAACCAACCAAAACGAAAAATTTCTTCAACAAGATTTTTATAGTAGCTATTTTTGGATATAAAGAGTGCATTCCAACCATCAAATCTCAGAAACCAAGACTCTGAAAAATTCCAAATTCTTGGCACCAAGCACCAACTTAGCTATGTCTCGCCACCAAATTTGGCAGTTTAAAAACCAACCAAAATAAAAAATTTCATGCACCAAGATTTTTACATTAGTCATTTGGTGATATAAAGAGTGCATTCCAACCATTAAATCTCAAAAACAAAGACTCTGAAAATTTACCAAATCTTGGCACCACGCACCCATTAAGCTTGCTTGAAAACCATCCCAAATGAAAGTTTATTGCACCAATATTTTTACATCAGTCATTTGGTCATATAAAGAGTTCATTCCAACAATTAAATCTCAAAAACGAAGACTTTAAAATTTCCCAAATCTTGGCACCAAGCACAAACGTAGCTAAGTATCACCACCAAAATTGGCTAGCTTGAAAACGAAAAAAAATGAAAAATTTCTTGAACAACATTTTTAGAGTAGCCATTTTGGGATATAAAGAGTGCATTCCAACCATCAAATCTCGAAAACCAAGACTCTGAAAATTTCCAAAACCTTGGCACCAAGCACCAACATAGCTAAGTCTCACCCCCAAAATTGCCTAGCTTGAAAACCAACCAAAACGAAAAATTTCTTGAACAAGATTTTTATAGTAGCTATTTTGGGATATAAAGAGTGCATTCAAACCATTAAATCTCAAAAATGAAGAATTTGAAAATTTCCCAAATCTTGGCACCAAGCACAAACGTAGCCAAGTCTCACAACCAAAATTGGCTAGTTTGAAAAGCAGCAGAAATGAAAATTTTCTTGAACAAGATTTTTAGAGTAGCCATTTTGGGATATAAAGAGTGCATTCCAACCATCAAATCTCAAAAACCAAGACTCTGAAAATTTCCAAAATCTTGGCACCATGAACCAACATAGTTAAGTCTCACCATCAGAATTGGCTAGGTTGAAAACCAACCAAAACCAAAAATTTCTTGAACAATATTTTTCTAGTAGCTATTTTTGGATTTAAGGAGTGCATTCCAACCATCAAATCTCCAAAACAAAGACTCTGAAAATTTCTAAAATCTTGGCACCAAGCACCAACTTCGCTTTGTCCCACCACCAAATTTGGCCAGCTTGAACACCAACCAAAATATAAAATTTCATGCAACAAGATTTTTACATTAGTCATTTGGTGATATAAAGAGTGCATTCCAACCATTAAATCTCAAAAACAAAGACTATGAAAATTTACCAAATCTTGGCACCACGCACCCATTAAGCTACCTTAAAAACCATCCCAAATGAAAGTTTATTGCACCAAGATTTTTACATCAGTCATTTGGTGATATAAAGAGTTCATTCCAACCATTAAATCTCAAAAACGAAGACTTTAAAATTTCCCAAATCTTGGCACAAGGCACAAACGTAGCTAAGTCTCACCACCAAAATTGCCTAATTTGAAAACCAACAAAAATGAAAATTTTTTTGAACAAGATTTTTAGAGTAGCCTTTTTGGGATATAAATAGTGCATTCCAACCACCAAATCTGAAAAACCAAGACTCTGAAAATTTCCAAAATCTTGGCACCATGCACCAACGTAGTTAATTCTCACCATCAAAATTGGCTAGGTTGAAAACCAACCAAAACGAAAAATTTCTTCAACAAGATTTTTCTAGTAGCTATTTTGGGATATAAAGAGTGCATTCCAACCATCAAATCTCAAAAACCAAGACTCTGAAAATTTCTAAAATCTTGGCACCAAGCACCAACTTAGCTTTGTCCCACCACCAAATTTGGCCAGCTTGAAAACCAGCCAAGATAAAAAATTTCATGCACCAAGATTTTTACATTAGTCATTTGGTGATATAAAGAGTGCATTCCAACCACTAAATCTCAAAAAGAAAGACTCTGAAAATTTACCAAATCTTGGAAATTTGGTGATATAAAGAGTTCATTCCAACCATTAAATCTCAAAAAGGAAAACTTTAAAATTTCCCAAATCTTGGCACCAAGCACAAACGTAGCTATGTCTCACAACCAAAATTGGCTAGTTTGAAAACAAAAAAAATGAAAATTTTCTTGAACAAGATTTTTAGAGTAGCCTTATTGGGATATAAAGACTGCATTCCAACCATCAAATCTCAAAAAGCAAGACTATGAAAATTTCCAAAATCTTGGCACCAAGCACCAACTTAGCTATGTCTCGCCACCAAATTTGGCCAGCTTGAAAACCAACCAAAATAAAAAATTTCATGCTCCAAGATTTTTACATTAGTCATTTGGTGATATAAAGAGTGCATTCCAACCATTATATCTCAAAAACCAAGTCTCACCACCAAAATTGGCTAGCTTGAAAACGAAACAAAACGAAAATTTTCTTGAACAAGATTTTTAGAGTAGCCATTTTGGGATATAAAGAGTGCATTCCAACAATCAAATAACAAAAACCAAGACTTTGAAAATTTCCTAAATCTTGGCACCAAGCACCAACATAGTTAAGTCTCACCATCAAAATTGGCTAGCTTGAAAACCAACCAAAACGAAAAATTTCTTGAACAAGATTTTTATAATCGCTATTTTGGGATATCAAGAGTGCATTCCAACCATTAAATCTCAAAAACGAAGGCTTTGAAAATTTCCCTAATCTTGGCACCAACAAAAATGAATATTTTCTTGAACAAGATTTTTAGAGTAGCCATTTTGAGATATAAAGAGTGCATTCCAACTGTCAAATCTCAAAAACCAAGACTTTGAAAATTTCCAAACTCTTGGCACCATGCATCAACGTAGTTAAGTCTCACCATCAAAATTGGCTTGGTTGAAAACCAACCAAAGAGAAAAATTTATTGAACAACATTTTTCTAGTAGCTATGTTGGGATATAATTAGTGCATTCCAACCATCAAATCTTAAAAACCAAGACTCTGAAAATTTCCAAAATCTTGGCACCAAGCCCCAACGTAGTTAAGTCTCACCATCAAAATTGGCTAGCTTGAAAACAAACCAAAACGAAAAATTTCTTGAACAAGATTTTTATAGTAGCTATTTTGGGATATCAAGAGTGCATTCCAACCATTAAATCTCAAAAACAAAGGCTTTGAAAATTTTCCAAATCTTGGCACCAAGCACAAACGTAGCTAATTCTCACAACCAAAATTGGCTAGTTTGAAAACCAACAAAAATGAAAATTTTCTAGAACAAGATTTTTAGAGTAGCCATTTTGGGATATAAAGAGTGCATTCCAACCATTAAATCTCAAAAACAAAGACTTTGAAAATTTACCAAATCTTGGCACCACGCACCCATAACCTAGCTTGAAAACCATCTCAAATGAAAAGTTAATTGCACCAAGATTTTTACATCATTCATTTGTGATATAAAGAGTGCATTCTAACCATTAACTCTCAAAAACCAAGAATTTGAAAATTTCCCAAATCATGGCACAACGCACCCATTAAGCTAACTTGAAAACCATCCCATATTAAAAATTTCTTGCACCATGATTTTTACATCAGTAATTTGGTGATATAAAGAGTGCATTCCCACCACTAAATCTATAAAATGAAGACTTTGAAAATGTCCCAAATCTTGGCACCAAGCACAAACGTAGCTAAGTCTCACCACCAAAATTGGCTAGCTTGAAAACCAACCAAAATGAAAATTTTCTTGAACAGTATTTTTAGAGTAGCCATTTTGGGATATAAAGAGTGCATTCAAACAATCAAATCACAAAAACCAAGACTTCGAAAATTTCCTAAATCTTGGCAGCATGCACCAACATAGTTAAGGCTCACCATCAAAATTGGCTAGCTTGAAAACCAACCAAAACGTAGTATTTCTTGAACAATATTTTTCTAGTAGCTATTTTGGGATATAAAGAGTGCATTCCAACCATCATATCTCAAAAACCAAGAGTCTGAAAATTTCCAAAATCTTGCCACCAAGCACCAACTTAGCTTTGTCCAACCACCAAATTTGGCCAGCTTGAAAACCAGCCAAGATAAAAAATTTCATGCACCAAGATTTTTACATTAGTCATTTGGTGATATAAAGAGTGCATTCCAACCATTAAATCTCAAAAATAAAGACTCTGAAAATTTACCAAATCTTGGCACCACGCACCCATTAAGCTAGCTTGAAAACCATCACAAATGAAAAGTTTATTGCACTAAGATTTTTACATCATTCATTTGGTGATATAAAGAGTTCATTCCAACCATTAAATCTCAAAAACGAAAACTTTATAATTTCCCAAATCTTGGCACCAAGCACAAACGTAGCGAAGTCTCACTACTAAAATTGGCTAGCTTGAAAACGAAACAAAATGAAAATTTTGTTGAACAAGATTTTTAGAGTAGCCACTTTGGGATATAAAGAGTGCTTTCCAACCATCAAATCTCAAAAACCAAGACTCTGAAAATTTCCAAAATCTTGACACCATGCACCAAGGTAGTTAAGTTTCACCATTTAAATTGGCTAGGTTGAAAACCAACCAAAACGAAAAATTTCTTGAACAAGATTTTTCTAGTAGCTATTTTTAGATATAAAGAGTGCATTCCAACCATCAAATTTCAAAAACCAAGACTCTGAAAATTTCCAAAATCTTGGCACCAAGCACCAACTTAGCTTTGTCCCACCACCAAATTTGGCCAGCCTTAAAACCAACCAAAATAAAAAATTTCATGCACCAAGATTTTTAAATTAGTCATTTGGTGATATAAAGAGTGCATTCCAACTATTAAATCTCAAAAACAAAGACTCTGAAAATTTACCAAATCTTGGCACCACGCACCCATTAAGCTACCTTTAAAACCATCCCAAATGAAAAGTTTATTGCACCAAGATTTTTACATCAGTCATTTGGTGATATAAAGATTTCATTCCAACCATTATATCTCAAAAACCAAGACTTTGAAAATTTCTTTAATCTCTGCACCAAGCACAAACGTAGCGAAGTCTCACCACCAAAATTGGCTAGCTTGAAAACGAAACAAAATGAAAATTTTCTTGAACAAGATTTTAAGAGTAGCCACTTTGGGATATAAAGAGTGCATTCCAACCATCAAATCTCAAAATCCAAGACTCTGAAAATTTCCAAAATCTTGGCACCATGCACAAACATAGCTAAGTGTTACAACCAAAATTGACTAGCTTGAAAACGAACAAAAATGAAAATTTTCTTGAACAAGATTTTTACAGTAGGCATTTTGGGATATAAAGAGTGCATTCCAACCATCCAATATCAAAAACAAAGACTCTGAAATTTTCCAAAATCTTGGCACCATGCACCAACGTAGTTAAGTCTCACCATCAAAATTGGCTAGGTTGAAAACCAACCAAAACGAAATATTTCTTGAACATGATTATTCTAGTAGCTATTTTGCGATATAAAGAGTGCATTCCAACCATCAATTCTAAAAAACAAAGACTCTGAAAATTTCCAAAATCTTGGCACCAAGCACCAACATAGCTAAATCTCACCCCAAAAATTGCCTAGCTTGAAAACCAACCAAAACGAAAAATTTCTTGAACAAGATTTTTATAGTAGCTATTCTGGGATATAAAGAGTGCATTCCAACCATTAAATCTCAAAAATGAAGACTTTGAAAATTTCTCAAATTTGGGCACCAAGCACAAACGTAGCTAAGTCTCACAACCAAAATTGGCTAGTTTGAAAACCAACAAAAATGAAAATTTTCTTGAACAAGATGTTTAGAGTCGCCATTTTGGGATATAAAGAGTGTATTCCAACCATCAAATCACAAAAACCAAGACCCTGAAAATTTCCAAAATCTTGGCACCATGCACCAACGTAGTTAAGTCTCACCATCAAAATTGGCTAGGTTGAAAACCAACCAAAACGAAAAATTTCTTGAACAAGATTTTTCTAGTAGCTATTTTGGGATATAAAGAGTGCATTCCAACCATTAAATCTCAAAAATGAAGACTTTGAAAATTTCTCAAATCTGGGCACCAAGCACAAACGTAGCTAAGTCTCACAACCAAAATTGGCTAGTTTGAAAACCAACAAAAATGAAAATTTTCTTGAACAAGATGTTTAGAGTCGCCATTTTGGGATATAAAGAGTGTATTCCAACCATCAAATCACAAAAACCAAGACCCTGAAAATTTCCAAAATCTTGGCACCATGCACCAACGTAGTTAAGTCTCACCATCAAAATTGGCTAGGTTGAAAACCAACCAAAACGAAAAATTTCTTGAACTAGATTTTTCTAGTAGCTATTTTGGGATATAAAGAGTGCATTCCAACCATTAAATCTCAAAAATGAAGACTTTGAAAATTTCTCAAATCTGGGCACCAAGCACAAACGTAGCTAAGTCTCACAACCAAAATTGGCTAGTTTGAAAACCAACAAAAATGAAAATTTTCTTGAACAAGATGTTTAGAGTCGCCATTTTGGGATATAAAGAGTGTATTCCAACCATCAAATCACAAAAACCAAGACCCTGAAAATTTCCAAAATCTTGGCACCATGCACCAACGTAGTTAAGTCTCACCATCAAAATTGGCTAGGTTGAAAACCAACCAAAACGAAAAATTTCTTGAACAAGATTTTTCTAGTAGCTATTTTGGGATATAAAGAGTGCATTCCAACCATTAAATCTCAAAAATGAAGACTTTGAAAATTTCCCAAATCTTGGCACCAAGCACCATCATAGCTAAGTCTCACGCCCAAAATTGCCTAGCTTGAAAACCAACCAAAACGAAAAAATTCTTGAACAAGATTTTTATAGTAGCTATTTTGGGATATAAAGAGTGAATTCCAACCATTAAATAAAAAACGAAGACTTTGAAATTTTCCCAAATCTTTGCACCAAGCACAAACGTAACTAAATCTCACAACCAAAATTGGCTAGTTTGAAAACCAACAAAAATGAAAATTTTCTTGAACAAGATTTTCAGAGTAGACATTTTGGGATATAAGGAGTGTTTTCCAATCATCAAATCTCAAAAACCAAGACTTTGAAAATTTCCAAAATCTTGGCAGCATGCACCAAGGAAGTTAAGTCTCACTATCAAAGTTGGCTACGTTGAAAACCAACCAAAACGAAAAATTTCTTGAACAAGATTTTTCTAGTAGCTATATGGGGATATAAAGAGTGCATTCCAACCATCAAATCTCAAAAACTAAGACTCTGAAAATTTCCAAAATCTTGGCACCATGCACCAACTTAGTTAAGTCTCACCATCAAAATTGGCTAGGTTGAAAACCAACCAAAACGAAAAATTTCTTGAACAAGATTTTTCTAGTAGCTATTTGGGGATATAAAGAGTGCATTCCAACCATCAAATCTCAAAAACCAAGATTCTGAAAATTTCCAAAATCTTGGCACCAACTTAGGTTTGTCCCACCACCAAATTTGGCCAGCTTGAAAACAACCAAAAAAAAAATTTCATACACCAAGATTTTTACATTAGTCATTTGGTGATATAAAGAGTGCATTCTTGCCATTAAATCTAAAAAAAAAGACTTTGAAAATTTACCAAACCTTGGCACCACGCACCCATTAAGCTAGCTTGAAAACCATCCCAAAAGAAAAGTTTATTGTATCAAGATTTTTACATCAGTCATTTGGTGATATAAAGAGTTCATTCCAACCATTAAATCTCAAAAACAAAGTATTTAAAATTTCCCAAATCTTGGCACCAAGCACAAACGTAGCTAAGTCTCACCACCAAAATTGGCTAGCTTGAAAACGAATCAAAATGAAAAATTTTCTTGAACAAGATTTTTATAGTAGCAATTTTTGATATAAAGAGTGCATTCCAACCATCAAATCTCAAAATCCAAGATTCTGAAAATTTCCAAAATCTTGGCACCAAGCACTAACATAGCTAAGTCTCACCCCCAAAATTGCCTAGCTTGAAAACTAACCAAAACAAAAAAATTCTTGAACAAGATTTTTATAGTAGCTATTTTGGGATATAAAGAGTGCATTCCAACCATTAAATAAAAAACGAAGACTTTGAAATTTTCCCAAATCTTTGCACCAAGCACAAACGTAGCTAAGTCTCAAAACCAAAATTGGCTAGTTTGAAAACCAACAAAAATGAAAATTTTCTTGAACAAGATTTTTAGAGTAGCCATTTTGGGATATAAAGAGTGTACTCCAACCATCAAATCTCAAAAACTAAGATTCTGAAAATTTCCAAAATCTTGGCACCAACTTAGCTTTATCCCACCACTAAATTTGGCCAGCTTGAAAACCAACCAAAAAAAAAATTTCATGCACCAAGATTTTTACATTAGTCATTTGGTGATAGCAAGAGTGCATTCCAACCATTAAATCTAAAAAAAAAAAGACTTTGAAAATTTACCAAACCTTGGCACCACGCACCCATTAAGCTAGCTTGAAAACCATCTCAAATGAAAATTTAATTGCACCAAGATTTTTACATCAGTCATTTGGTGATATAAAGAGTGCATTCTAACCATTAAATCTCAAAAACAAAGACTTTGAAAATTTCCCACATCTTGGCACAACGCACCCATTAAGCTAGCTTGAAAACCATCCCATATGAAAAATTTCTTGCACCAAGATTTTTACATCAGTCATTTCGTGATATAAAGAGTGCATTCCAACCATTAAATCACAAAAACGAAGACTTTAAAATTTTCCAAATCTTTGCACCAAGCACAAACGTAGCTAAGTCTCACCACCAAAATTGGCTAGCTTGAAAACGAAAAAAAATGAAAAATTTCTTGAACAAGATTTTTAGAGTAGCCATTTTGGGATATAAAGAGTGCATTCCAAACATCAAATCTCAAAAACCAAGACTCTGAAAATTTCCAAAATCTTGGCACCAAGCACCGACATAGCTAAGTCTCACCCCAAAAATTGCCTAGCTTGAAAACCAACCAAAACTAAAAATTTCTTGAACAAGATTTTTATAGTAGCTATTTTGGGATATAAAGAGTGCAATTCAACCATCAAATCCCAAAAACCAAGACACTGAAAATTTACAAAATCTTCGCACCAAGCACCAACATAGCTAAGTCTCACCACCAAAATTGCTTTGTGTGAAAACCAACCAAAACCAAAAATTTCTTGAACAAGATTTTTATAGTAGCTATTTTGGGATATAAAGAGTGCATTCCAACCAGTAATTCTCAAAAACGAAGACATTGAAAATTTCTCAAATCTTGGCACCAAGCACAAAGGTAGCTAAGTCTCACAACCAAAATTGGCTAGTTTGAAAAACCAAGTCTCTGAAAATTTAAAAAATCTTGGCACCATGTACCAACGTAGTTAAGTCTCACCATCAAAATTGGCTAGGTTGAAAACCAACCAAAACGAAAAATTTCATGAACAAGATTTTTCTAGTAGCTATTTTGGGATATAAAGAGTGCATTCCAACCATCAAATCTCAAAAACCAAGACTCTAAAAATTTCCAAAATCTTGGCACCAAGCATCAACTTAGCTTTGTCCCACCACCAAATTTGGCCAGCTTGAAAACCAACCAAGATAAAAAATATCATGCACCAAGATTTTTACATTAGTCATTTGGTGATATAAAGAATGCATTCCAACCATTAAATCTCAAAAACAAAGACTTTGAAAATTTACCAAATCTTGGCACCACGCACCCATTAAGCTAGCTTGAAAACCATCTCAAATGAAAAGTTAATTGCACCAAGATTTTTAAATCAGTTATTTGGTGATATAAAGAGTGCATTCCAACCATTAAATCTCAAAAACCAAGACTTTGAAATTTCCCAAATCTTGGCACCACTACCATTAAGCTAGCTTGAAAACCATCCCATATGAAAAATTTCTTGCACCAAGATTTTTACATCAGTCATTTGGTGATATAAAGAGTGCATTCCCACCACTAAATCTATAAAATGAGGACTTTGAAAATTTCCCAAATCTTGGCACCAAGCACAAACGTACCTAAGTCTCACCACCAAAATTAGCCAGCTTGAAAACTAACCAAAATGAAAATTTTCTTGAACAAGATTTTTAGAGTAGCCATTTTGGGATATAAAGAGTGCATTGCAACAATCAAATCACAAAAACCAAGACTTTGAAAATTTCCTAAATCTTGGCACCATGCACCAACGTAGTTAAGTCTCAACATCAAAAGTGGATAGCTTGAAAACCAACCAAAACGAAAAATTTCTTGAACAAGATTTTTATAGTAGCTATTTTATGATATAGAGAGTGCATTCCAACCATCAAATCTCAAAAACCAAGACTCTGAAAATTTCCAAAATCTTGGCACCAAGCACCAACTTAGCTATGTCTCACCACAGAATTTGGTCAGCTTGAAAACCAACCAAAATAAAAATATTCATGCACCAAGATTTTTACATTAGTCATTTGGTGATACAAAGAGTGCATTCTAACCATTAAATCTCAAAAACAAAGACTCTGAAAATTTACCAAATCTTGGCACCACGCACCCATTAAGCTACCTTAAAAACCATCCCAAATGAAAAGTTTATTGCACCAAGATTTTTACATCAGTCATTTGGTGATATAAAGAGTTCATTCCAACCATTAAATCATAAAAACGAAGACTTTAAAATTTTCCAAATCTTTGCACCAAGCACAAACGTAGCTAAGTCTCACCACCAAAATTAGTTAGCTTGAAAACGAAAAAAAATGAAAAATTTCTTGAACAAGATTTTTAGAGTAGCCATTTTGGGATATAAAGAGTGCATTCCAATCATCAAATCTCAAAAACCAAGACTTTGAAAATTTCCAAAATCTTGGCACCAAGCACCGACATAGCTAAGTTTCACCCCAAAAATTGGCTAGCTTGAAAACCAACAAAAACTAAAAATTTCTTGAACAAGATTTTTATAGTAGCTATTTTGGGATATAACGAGTGCATTCCAACCATCAAATCTGAAAAACCAAGACACTGAAAATTTACAAAATCTTGGCCCCAAGCACCAACATAGCTAAGTCTCACCACTAAAATTGCCTAGTGTGAAAACCAACCAAAACCAAAAATTTCTTGAACAAGATTTTTATAGTAGCTATTTTGGTGATATAAAGAGTTCATTCCAACCATTAAATCTCAAAAACAAAGACTTTAAAATTTCCCAAATCTTGAAACCAAGCACAAACGTAGCTAAGTCTCACCACCAAAATTGGCTAGCTTGTAAACGAAACAAAATGAAAAATTTCTTGAGCAAGATTTTTAGAGTATCCATTTTGGGATATAGAGAGTGCATTCCAACAATCAAATCACAAAAACAAAGACTCTGAAAATTTCCTAAATCTTGGCATCATTCACCAACGTAGTTAAGTCTCACCATCAAAATTGGCTAGCTTGAAAACCAACCAAAACGAAAAATTTCTTGAACAAGATTTTTATAGTAGCTAATTTTGGATATAAAGAGTGCATTGCAACCATCAAATCTCAAATACCAAGACTCTAAAAATTTCCAAAATCTTGGCACCATGTAACAACGTAGTTAAGTCTCACCATCAAAATTGGCTGGCTTGAAAACGAAAAAAAATGAAAAATTTCTTGAACAAGATTTTTAGAGTAGCCATTTTGGGATATAAAGAGTGCATTCCAATCATCAAATCTCAAAAACCAAGACCCTGAAAATTTCCAAAATCTTGGCACCAAGCACCGACATAGTTAAGTCTCACCCCAAAAATTGGCTAGCTTGAAAACCAACAAAAACTAAAATTTTCTTGAACAAGATTTTTATAGTAGCTATTTTGGGATATAACGAGTGCATTCCAACCATCAAATCTCAAAAACCAAGATACTGAAAATTTACAAAATCTTGGCCCCAAGCACCAACATAGCTAAGTCTCACCACCAAAATTGCCTAGTGTGAAAACCAACCAAAACCAAAAATTTCTTGAACAAGATTTTTATAGTAGCTATTTTGGGATATAAAGAGTGCATTCCAACCATCAAATCTCAAAAACCAAGACTCTGAAAATTTCTCAAATCTTGCCACCAAGCACCAACTTAGCTAAGTCTCACCACCAAAATTGGCTAGCTTGAAAACCAACCAAAACGAAAAATTTCTTGAACAAGATTTTTATGGTAGCTATTTTGGGATATAAAGAGTGCATTCCAACCATCAAATCTCAAAAACAAAGACTCTGAAAATTTCCAAAATCTTGGCACCAAGCACCGACATAGCTAAATCTCACCCCAAAAATTGCCTATCTTGAAAACCAACCAAAACTAAAAATTTCCTGAACAAGATTTTTATAGTAGCTGTTTTGGGATATAAAGAGTGCATTCCAACCATCAAATCTCAAAAACCAAGACACTGAAAATTTACAAAATCATGGCACCAAGCACCAACATAGCTAAGTCTCACCACCAAAATTGCCCAGCGTGAAAACCAACCAAAACCAAAAATTTCTTGAACAAGATTTTTATAGTAGCTATTTTGGGATATAAAGAGTGCATTCCAACCATTAATTCTCAAAAACGTAGACATTGAAAATTTCCCAAATCTTGGCACCAAGCACAAACGTAGCTATGTCTCAACCAAAATTGGCTAGTTTGAAAACCAACAAAAATGAAAATTTTCTTGAACAAGATTTTGAGAGTAGCCATTTTGGGATATAAAGAGAGCATTCCAATCATCAAATCTCAAAAACCAAGACTCTGAAAATTTCCAAAATCTTGGCACCATGCACCAACGTAGTTAAGTCTCACCATCAAAAGTGGATAGCTTGAAAACCAACCAAAACGAAAAATTTCTTGAACAAGATTTTTATAGTAGCTATTTTATGATATAAAGAGTGCATTCCAACCATCAAATCGCAAAAACCAAGACTCTGAAAATTTCCAAAATCTTGGCACCAAGCACAAACTTAGCTATGACTCACCACCAAATTTGGCCAGCTTGAAAACCAACCAAAATAAAAATATTCATGCACCAAGATTTTTACATTAGTCATTTGATGATATAAAGAGTGCATTCCAACCATTAAATCTCAAAAACAAAGACTCTGAAAAGTTACCAAATCTTGGCACCACGCACCCATTAAGCTACCTTGAAAACAATCCCAAATGAAAAGTTTATTGCACCAAAATTTTTACATCAGTCATTTGGTGATATAAAGAGTTCATTCCAACCATTAAATCTCAAAAACAAAGACTTTAAAATTTCCCAAATCTTGAAACCAAGCACAAACGTAGCTAAGTCTCACCACCAAAATTGGCTAGCTTGTAAACGAAACAAAATGAAAAATTTCTTGAGCAAGATTTTTAGAGTATCCATTTTGGGATATAGAGAGTGCATTCCAACAATCAAATCACAAAAACAAAGACTCTGAAAATTTCCTAAATCTTGGCATCATTCACCAACGTAGTTAAGTCTCACCATCAAAATTGGCTAGCTTGAAAACCAACCAAAACGAAAAATTTCTTGAACAAGATTTTTATAGTAGCTAATTTTGGATATAAAGAGTGCATTGCAACCATCAAATCTCAAATACCAAGACTCTAAAAATTTCCAAAATCTTGGCACCATGTAACAACGTAGTTAAGTCTCACCATCAAAATTGGCTGGCTTGAAAACGAAAAAAAATGAAAAATTTCTTGAACAAGATTTTTAGAGTAGCCATTTTGGGATATAAAGAGTGCATTCCAATCATCAAATCTCAAAAACCAAGACTCTGAAAATTTCCAAAATCTTGGCACCAAGCACCGACATAGTTAAGTCTCACCCCAAAAATTGGCTAGCTTGAAAACCAACAAAAACTAAAATTTTCTTGAACAAGATTTTTATAGTAGCTATTTTGGGATATAACGAGTGCATTCCAACCATCAAATCTCAAAAACCAAGATACTGAAAATTTACAAAATCTTGGCCCCAAGCACCAACATAGCTAAGTCTCACCACCAAAATTGCCTAGTGTGAAAACCAACCAAAACCAAAAATTTCTTGAACAAGATTTTTATAGTAGCTATTTTGGGATATAAAGAGTGCATTCCAACCATCAAATCTCAAAAACCAAGACTCTGAAAATTTCCCAAATCTTGCCACCAAGCACCAACTTAGCTAAGTCTCACCACCAAAATTGGCTAGCTTGAAAACCAACCAAAACGAAAAATTTCTTGAACAAGATTTTTATGGTAGCTATTTTGGGATATAAAGAGTGCATTCCAACCATCAAATCTCAAAAACAAAGACTCTGAAAATTTCCAAAATCTTGGCACCAAGCACCGACATAGCTAAGTCTCACCCCAAAAATTGCCTATCTTGAAAACCAACCAAAACTAAAAATTTCCTGAACAAGATTTTTATAGTAGCTATTTTGGGATATAAAGAGTGCATTCCAACCATCAAATCTCAAAAACCAAGACACTGAAAATTTACAAAATCATGGCACCAAGCACCAACATAGCTAAGTCTCACCACCAAAATTGCCCAGCGTGAAAACCAACCAAAACCAAAAATTTCTTGAACAAGATTTTTATAGTAGCTATTTTGGGATATAAAGAGTGCATTCCAACCATTAATTCTCAAAAACGTAGACATTGAAAATTTCCCAAATCTTGGCACCAAGCACAAACGTAGCTATGTCTCAACCAAAATTGGCTAGTTTGAAAACCAACAAAAATGAAAATTTTCTTGAACAAGATTTTGAGAGTAGCCATTTTGGGATATAAAGAGAGCATTCCAATCATCAAATCTCAAAAACCAAGACTCTGAAAATTTCCAAAATCTTGGCACCATGCACCAACGTAGTTAAGTCTCACCATCAAAAGTGGATAGCTTGAAAACCAACCAAAACGAAAAATTTTTGAACAAGATTTTTATAGTAGCTATTTTATGATATAAAGAGTGCATTCCAACCATCAAATCGCAAAAATCAAGACTCTGAAAATTTCCAAAATCTTGTCACCAAGCACAAACTTAGCTATGACTCACCACCAAATTTGGCCAGCTTGAAAACCAACCAAAATAAAAATATTCATGCACCAAGATTTTTACATTAGTCATTTGATGATATAAAGAGTGCATTCCAACCATTAAATCTCAAAAACAAAGACTCTGAAAAGTTACCAAATCTTGGCACCACGCACCCATTAAGCTACCTTGAAAACAATCCCAAATGAAAAGTTTATTGCACCAAAATTTTTACATCAGTCATTTGGTGATATAAAGAGTTCATTCCAACCATTAAATCTCAAAAACAAAGACTTTAAAATTTCCCAAATCTTGAAACCAAGCACAAACGTAGCTAAGTCTCACCACCAAAATTGGCTAGCTTGTAAACGAAACAAAATGAAAAATTTCTTGAGCAAGATTTTTAGAGTATCCATTTTGGGATATAGAGAGTGCATTCCAACAATCAAATCACAAAAACAAAGACTCTGAAAATTTCCTAAATCTTGGCATCATTCACCAACGTAGTTAAGTCTCACCATCAAAATTGGCTAGCTTGAAAACCAACCAAAACGAAAAATTTCTTGAACAAGATTTTTATAGTAGCTAATTTTGGATATAAAGAGTGCATTGCAACCATCAAATCTCAAATACCAAGACTCTAAAAATTTCCAAAATCTTGGCACCATGTAACAACGTAGTTAAGTCTCACCATCAAAATTGGCTAGCTTGAAAACGAAAAAAAATGAAAAATTTCTTGAACAAGATTTTTAGAGTAGCCATTTTGGGATATAAAGAGTGCATTCCAATCATCAAATCTCAAAAACCAAGACTCTGAAAATTTCCAAAATCTTGGCACCAAGCACCGACATAGTTAAGTCTCACCCCAAAAATTGGCTAGCTTGAAAACCAACAAAAACTAAAAATTTCTTGAACAAGATTTTTATAGTAGCTATTTTGGGATATAACGAGTGCATTCCAACCATCAAATCTCAAAAACCAAGATACTGAAAATTTACAAAATCTTGGCCCCAAGCACCAACATAGCTAAGTCTCACCACCAAAATTGCCTAGTGTGAAAACCAACCAAAACCAAAAATTTCTTGAACAAGATTTTTATAGTAGCTATTTTGGGATATAAAGAGTGCATTCCAACCATCAAATCTCAAAAACCAAGACTCTGAAAATTTCCCAAATCTTGCCACCAGGCACCAACTTAGCTAAGTCTCACCACCAAAATTGGCTAGCTTGAAAACCAACCAAAACGAAAAATTTCTTGAACAAGATTTTTATGGTAGCTATTTTGGGATATAAAGAGTGCATTCCAACCATCAAATCTCAAAAACAAAGACTCTGAAAATTTCCAAAATCTTGGCACCAAGCACCGACATAGCTAAGTCTCACCCCAAAAATTGCCTATCTTGAAAACCAACCAAAACTAAAAATTTCCTGAACAAGATTTTTATAGTAGCTATTTTGGGATATAAAGAGTGCATTCCAACCATCAAATCTCAAAAACCAAGACACTGAAAATTTACAAAATCATGGCACCAAGCACCAACATAGCTAAGTCTCACCACCAAAATTGCCCAGCGTGAAAACCAACCAAAACCAAAAATTTCTTGAACAAGATTTTTATAGTAGCTATTTTGGGATATAAAGAGTGCATTCCAACCATTAATTCTCAAAAACGTAGACATTGAAAATTTCCCAAATCTTGGCACCAAGCACAAACGTAGCTATGTCTCAACCAAAATTGGCTAGTTTGAAAACCAACAAAAATGAAAATTTTCTTGAACAAGATTTTGAGAGTAGCCATTTTGGGATATAAAGAGAGCATTCCAATCATCAAATCTCAAAAACCAAGACTCTGAAAATTTCCAAAATCTTGGCACCATGCACCAACGTAGTTAAGTCTCACCATCAAAAGTGGATAGCTTGAAAACCAACCAAAACGAAAAATTTTTGAACAAGATTTTTATAGTAGCTATTTTATGATATAAAGAGTGCATTCCAACCATCAAATCGCAAAAATCAAGACTCTGAAAATTTCCAAAATCTTGTCACCAAGCACAAACTTAGCTATGACTCACCACCAAATTTGGCCAGCTTGAAAACCAACCAAAATAAAAATATTCATGCACCAAGATTTTTACATTAGTCATTTGATGATATAAAGAGTGCATTCCAACCATTAAATCTCAAAAACAAAGACTCTGAAAAGTTACCAAATCTTGGCACCACGCACCCATTAAGCTACCTTGAAAACAATCCCAAATGAAAAGTTTATTGCACCAAAATTTTTACATCAGTCATTTGGTGATATAAAGAGTTCATTCCAACCATTAAATCTCAAAAACAAAGACTTTAAAATTTCCCAAATCTTGAAACCAAGCACAAACGTAGCTAAGTCTCACCACCAAAATTGGCTAGCTTGTAAACGAAACAAAATGAAAAATTTCTTGAGCAAGATTTTTAGAGTATCCATTTTGGGATATAGAGAGTGCATTCCAACAATCAAATCACAAAAACAAAGACTCTGAAAATTTCCTAAATCTTGGCATCATTCACCAACGTAGTTAAGTCTCACCATCAAAATTGGCTAGCTTGAAAACCAACCAAAACGAAAAATTTCTTGAACAAGATTTTTATAGTAGCTAATTTTGGATATAAAGAGTGCATTGCAACCATCAAATCTCAAATACCAAGACTCTAAAAATTTCCAAAATCTTGGCACCATGTAACAACGTAGTTAAGTCTCACCATCAAAATTGGCTAGCTTGAAAACGAAAAAAAATGAAAAATTTCTTGAACAAGATTTTTAGAGTAGCCATTTTGGGATATAAAGAGTGCATTCCAATCATCAAATCTCAAAAACCAAGACTCTGAAAATTTCCAAAATCTTGGCACCAAGCACCGACATAGTTAAGTCTCACCCCAAAAATTGGCTAGCTTGAAAACCAACAAAAACTAAAAATTTCTTGAACAAGATTTTTATAGTAGCTATTTTGGGATATAACGAGTGCATTCCAACCATCAAATCTCAAAAACCAAGATACTGAAAATTTACAAAATCTTGGCCCCAAGCACCAACATAGCTAAGTCTCACCACCAAAATTGCCTAGTGTGAAAACCAACCAAAACCAAAAATTTCTTGAACAAGATTTTTATAGTAGCTATTTTGGGATATAAAGAGTGCATTCCAACCATCAAATCTCAAAAACCAAGACTCTGAAAATTTCCCAAATCTTGCCACCAGGCACCAACTTAGCTAAGTCTCACCACCAAAATTGGCTAGCTTGAAAACCAACCAAAACGAAAAATTTCTTGAACAAGATTTTTATGGTAGCTATTTTGGGATATAAAGAGTGCATTCCAACCATCAAATCTCAAAAACAAAGACTCTGAAAATTTCCAAAATCTTGGCACCAAGCACCGACATAGCTAAGTCTCACCCCAAAAATTGCCTATCTTGAAAACCAACCAAAACTAAAAATTTCCTGAACAAGATTTTTATAGTAGCTATTTTGGGATATAAAGAGTGCATTCCAACCATCAAATCTCAAAAACCAAGACACTGAAAATTTACAAAATCATGGCACCAAGCACCAACATAGCTAAGTCTCACCACCAAAATTGCCCAGCGTGAAAACCAACCAAAACCAAAAATTTCTTGAACAAGATTTTTATAGTAGCTATTTTGGGATATAAAGAGTGCATTCCAACCATTAATTCTCAAAAACGTAGACATTGAAAATTTCCCAAATCTTGGCACCAAGCACAAACGTAGCTATGTCTCAACCAAAATTGGCTAGTTTGAAAACCAACAAAAATGAAAATTTTCTTGAACAAGATTTTGAGAGTAGCCATTTTGGGATATAAAGAGAGCATTCCAATCATCAAATCTCAAAAACCAAGACTCTGAAAATTTCCAAAATCTTGGCACCATGCACCAACGTAGTTAAGTCTCACCATCAAAAGTGGATAGCTTGAAAACCAACCAAAACGAAAAATTTCTTGAACAAGATTTTTATAGTAGCTATTTTATGATATAAAGAGTGCATTCCAACCATCAAATCGCAAAAACCAAGACTCTGAAAATTTCCAAAATCTTGGCACCAAGCACAAACTTAGCTATGACTCACCACCAAATTTGGCCAGCTTGAAAACCAACCAAAATAAAAATATTCATGCACCAAGATTTTTACATTAGTCATTTGATGATATAAAGAGTGCATTCCAACCATTAAATCTCAAAAACAAAGACTCTGAAAAGTTACCAAATCTTGGCACCACGCACCCATTA
This sequence comes from Vigna reflexopilosa, assembly GCA_027742785.1. Lineage (NCBI taxonomy): Eukaryota > Viridiplantae > Streptophyta > Magnoliopsida > Fabales > Fabaceae > Vigna > Vigna reflexopilosa. The sequence continues at coordinate 9,620 of JAFNIE010000007.1, read as the reverse complement.
AGCTACCTTGAAAACAATCCCAAATGAAAAGTTTATTGCACCAAAATTTTTACATCAGTCATTTGGTGATATAAAGAGTTCATTCCAACCATTAAATCTCAAAAACAAAGACTTTAAAATTTCCCAAATCTTGAAACCAAGCACAAACGTAGCTAAGTCTCACCACCAAAATTGGCTAGCTTGTAAACGAAACAAAATGAAAAATTTCTTGAGCAAGATTTTTAGAGTATCCATTTTGGGATATAGAGAGTGCATTCCAACAATCAAATCACAAAAACAAAGACTCTGAAAATTTCCTAAATCTTGGCATCATTCACCAACGTAGTTAAGTCTCACCATCAAAATTGGCTAGCTTGAAAACCAACCAAAACGAAAAATTTCTTGAACAAGATTTTTATAGTAGCTAATTTTGGATATAAAGAGTGCATTGCAACCATCAAATCTCAAATACCAAGACTCTAAAAATTTCCAAAATCTTGGCACCATGTAACAACGTAGTTAAGTCTCACCATCAAAATTGGCTAGCTTGAAAACGAAAAAAAATGAAAAATTTCTTGAACAAGATTTTTAGAGTAGCCATTTTGGGATATAAAGAGTGCATTCCAATCATCAAATCTCAAAAACCAAGACTCTGAAAATTTCCAAAATCTTGGCACCAAGCACCGACATAGTTAAGTCTCACCCCAAAAATTGGCTAGCTTGAAAACCAACAAAAACTAAAAATTTCTTGAACAAGATTTTTATAGTAGCTATTTTGGGATATAACGAGTGCATTCCAACCATCAAATCTCAAAAACCAAGATACTGAAAATTTACAAAATCTTGGCCCCAAGCACCAACATAGCTAAGTCTCACCACCAAAATTGCCTAGTGTGAAAACCAACCAAAACCAAAAATTTCTTGAACAAGATTTTTATAGTAGCTATTTTGGGATATAAAGAGTGCATTCCAACCATCAAATCTCAAAAACCAAGACTCTGAAAATTTCCCAAATCTTGCCACCAGGCACCAACTTAGCTAAGTCTCACCACCAAAATTGGCTAGCTTGAAAACCAACCAAAACGAAAAATTTCTTGAACAAGATTTTTATGGTAGCTATTTTGGGATATAAAGAGTGCATTCCAACCATCAAATCTCAAAAACAAAGACTCTGAAAATTTCCAAAATCTTGGCACCAAGCACCGACATAGCTAAGTCTCACCCCAAAAATTGCCTATCTTGAAAACCAACCAAAACTAAAAATTTCCTGAACAAGATTTTTATAGTAGCTATTTTGGGATATAAAGAGTGCATTCCAACCATCAAATCTCAAAAACCAAGACACTGAAAATTTACAAAATCATGGCACCAAGCACCAACATAGCTAAGTCTCACCACCAAAATTGCCCAGCGTGAAAACCAACCAAAACCAAAAATTTATTGAACAAGATTTTTATAGTAGCTATTTTGGGATATAAAGAGTGCATTCCAACCATTAATTCTCAAAAACGTAGACATTGAAAATTTCCCAAATCTTGGCACCAAGCACAAACGTAGCTATGTCTCAACCAAAATTGGCTAGTTTGAAAACCAACAAAAATGAAAATTTTCTTGAACAAGATTTTGAGAGTAGCCATTTTGGGATATAAAGAGAGCATTCCAATCATCAAATCTCAAAAACCAAGACTCTGAAAATTTCCAAAATCTTGGCACCATGCACCAACGTAGTTAAGTCTCACCATCAAAAGTGGATAGCTTGAAAACCAACCAAAACGAAAAATTTCTTGAACAAGATTTTTATAGTAGCTATTTTATGATATAAAGAGTGCATTCCAACCATCAAATCGCAAAAACCAAGACTCTGAAAATTTCCAAAATCTTGGCACCAAGCACAAACTTAGCTATGACTCACCACCAAATTTGGCCAGCTTGAAAACCAACCAAAATAAAAATATTCATGCACCAAGATTTTTACATTAGTCATTTGATGATATAAAGAGTGCATTCCAACCATTAAATCTCAAAAACAAAGACTCTGAAAAGTTACCAAATCTTGGCACCACGCACCCATTAAGCTACCTTGAAAACAATCCCAAATGAAAAGTTTATTGCACCAAAATTTTTACATCAGTCATTTGGTGATATAAAGAGTTCATTCCAACCATTAAATCTCAAAAACAAAGACTTTAAAATTTCCCAAATCTTGAAACCAAGCACAAACGTAGCTAAGTCTCACCACCAAAATTGGCTAGCTTGTAAACGAAACAAAATGAAAAATTTCTTGAGCAAGATTTTTAGAGTATCCATTTTGGGATATAGAGAGTGCATTCCAACAATCAAATCACAAAAACAAAGACTCTGAAAATTTCCTAAATCTTGGCATCATTCACCAACGTAGTTAAGTCTCACCATCAAAATTGGCTAGCTTGAAAACCAACCAAAACGAAAAATTTCTTGAACAAGATTTTTATAGTAGCTAATTTTGGATATAAAGAGTGCATTGCAACCATCAAATCTCAAATACCAAGACTCTAAAAATTTCCAAAATCTTGGCACCATGTAACAACGTAGTTAAGTCTCACCATCAAAATTGGCTAGCTTGAAAACGAAAAAAAATGAAAAATTTCTTGAACAAGATTTTTAGAGTAGCCATTTTGGGATATAAAGAGTGCATTCCAATCATCAAATCTCAAAAACCAAGACTCTGAAAATTTCCAAAATCTTGGCACCAAGCACCGACATAGTTAAGTCTCACCCCAAAAATTGGCTAGCTTGAAAACCAACAAAAACTAAAAATTTCTTGAACAAGATTTTTATAGTAGCTATTTTGGGATATAACGAGTGCATTCCAACCATCAAATCTCAAAAACCAAGATACTGAAAATTTACAAAATCTTGGCCCCAAGCACCAACATAGCTAAGTCTCACCACCAAAATTGCCTAGTGTGAAAACCAACCAAAACCAAAAATTTCTTGAACAAGATTTTTATAGTAGCTATTTTGGGATATAAAGAGTGCATTCCAACCATCAAATCTCAAAAACCAAGACTCTGAAAATTTCCCAAATCTTGCCACCAGGCACCAACTTAGCTAAGTCTCACCACCAAAATTGGCTAGCTTGAAAACCAACCAAAACGAAAAATTTCTTGAACAAGATTTTTATGGTAGCTATTTTGGGATATAAAGAGTGCATTCCAACCATCAAATCTCAAAAACAAAGACTCTGAAAATTTCCAAAATCTTGGCACCAAGCACCGACATAGCTAAGTCTCACCCCAAAAATTGCCTATCTTGAAAACCAACCAAAACTAAAAATTTCCTGAACAAGATTTTTATAGTAGCTATTTTGGGATATAAAGAGTGCATTCCAACCATCAAATCTCAAAAACCAAGACACTGAAAATTTACAAAATCATGGCACCAAGCACCAACATAGCTAAGTCTCACCACCAAAATTGCCCAGCGTGAAAACCAACCAAAACCAAAAATTTCTTGAACAAGATTTTTATAGTAGCTATTTTGGGATATAAAGAGTGCATTCCAACCATTAATTCTCAAAAACGTAGACATTGAAAATTTCCCAAATCTTGGCACCAAGCACAAACGTAGCTATGTCTCAACCAAAATTGGCTAGTTTGAAAACCAACAAAAATGAAAATTTTCTTGAACAAGATTTTGAGAGTAGCCATTTTGGGATATAAAGAGAGCATTCCAATCATCAAATCTCAAAAACCAAGACTCTGAAAATTTCCAAAATCTTGGCACCATGCACCAACGTAGTTAAGTCTCACCATCAAAAGTGGATAGCTTGAAAACCAACCAAAACGAAAAATTTTTGAACAAGATTTTTATAGTAGCTATTTTATGATATAAAGAGTGCATTCCAACCATCAAATCGCAAAAATCAAGACTCTGAAAATTTCCAAAATCTTGTCACCAAGCACAAACTTAGCTATGACTCACCACCAAATTTGGCCAGCTTGAAAACCAACCAAAATAAAAATATTCATGCACCAAGATTTTTACATTAGTCATTTGATGATATAAAGAGTGCATTCCAACCATTAAATCTCAAAAACAAAGACTCTGAAAAGTTACCAAATCTTGGCACCACGCACCCATTAAGCTACCTTGAAAACAATCCCAAATGAAAAGTTTATTGCACCAAAATTTTTACATCAGTCATTTGGTGATATAAAGAGTTCATTCCAACCATTAAATCTCAAAAACAAAGACTTTAAAATTTCCCAAATCTTGAAACCAAGCACAAACGTAGCTAAGTCTCACCACCAAAATTGGCTAGCTTGTAAACGAAACAAAATGAAAAATTTCTTGAGCAAGATTTTTAGAGTATCCATTTTGGGATATAGAGAGTGCATTCCAACAATCAAATCACAAAAACAAAGACTCTGAAAATTTCCTAAATCTTGGCATCATTCACCAACGTAGTTAAGTCTCACCATCAAAATTGGCTAGCTTGAAAACCAACCAAAACGAAAAATTTCTTGAACAAGATTTTTATAGTAGCTAATTTTGGATATAAAGAGTGCATTGCAACCATCAAATCTCAAATACCAAGACTCTAAAAATTTCCAAAATCTTGGCACCATGTAACAACGTAGTTAAGTCTCACCATCAAAATTGGCTAGCTTGAAAACGAAAAAAAATGAAAAATTTCTTGAACAAGATTTTTAGAGTAGCCATTTTGGGATATAAAGAGTGCATTCCAATCATCAAATCTCAAAAACCAAGACTCTGAAAATTTCCAAAATCTTGGCACCAAGCACCGACATAGTTAAGTCTCACCCCAAAAATTGGCTAGCTTGAAAACCAACAAAAACTAAAAATTTCTTGAACAAGATTTTTATAGTAGCTATTTTGGGATATAACGAGTGCATTCCAACCATCAAATCTCAAAAACCAAGATACTGAAAATTTACAAAATCTTGGCCCCAAGCACCAACATAGCTAAGTCTCACCACCAAAATTGCCTAGTGTGAAAACCAACCAAAACCAAAAATTTCTTGAACAAGATTTTTATAGTAGCTATTTTGGGATATAAAGAGTGCATTCCAACCATCAAATCTCAAAAACCAAGACTCTGAAAATTTCCCAAATCTTGCCACCAGGCACCAACTTAGCTAAGTCTCACCACCAAAATTGGCTAGCTTGAAAACCAACCAAAACGAAAAATTTCTTGAACAAGATTTTTATGGTAGCTATTTTGGGATATAAAGAGTGCATTCCAACCATCAAATCTCAAAAACAAAGACTCTGAAAATTTCCAAAATCTTGGCACCAAGCACCGACATAGCTAAGTCTCACCCCAAAAATTGCCTATCTTGAAAACCAACCAAAACTAAAAATTTCCTGAACAAGATTTTTATAGTAGCTATTTTGGGATATAAAGAGTGCATTCCAACCATCAAATCTCAAAAACCAAGACACTGAAAATTTACAAAATCATGGCACCAAGCACCAACATAGCTAAGTCTCACCACCAAAATTGCCCAGCGTGAAAACCAACCAAAACCAAAAATTTCTTGAACAAGATTTTTATAGTAGCTATTTTGGGATATAAAGAGTGCATTCCAACCATTAATTCTCAAAAACGTAGACATTGAAAATTTCCCAAATCTTGGCACCAAGCACAAACGTAGCTATGTCTCAACCAAAATTGGCTAGTTTGAAAACCAACAAAAATGAAAATTTTCTTGAACAAGATTTTGAGAGTAGCCATTTTGGGATATAAAGAGAGCATTCCAATCATCAAATCTCAAAAACCAAGACTCTGAAAATTTCCAAAATCTTGGCACCATGCACCAACGTAGTTAAGTCTCACCATCAAAAGTGGATAGCTTGAAAACCAACCAAAACGAAAAATTTCTTGAACAAGATTTTTATAGTAGCTATTTTATGATATAAAGAGTGCATTCCAACCATCAAATCGCAAAAACCAAGACTCTGAAAATTTCCAAAATCTTGGCACCAAGCACAAACTTAGCTATGACTCACCACCAAATTTGGCCAGCTTGAAAACCAACCAAAATAAAAATATTCATGCACCAAGATTTTTACATTAGTCATTTGATGATATAAAGAGTGCATTCCAACCATTAAATCTCAAAAACAAAGACTCTGAAAAGTTACCAAATCTTGGCACCACGCACCCATTAAGCTACCTTGAAAACAATCCCAAATGAAAAGTTTATTGCACCAAAATTTTTACATCAGTCATTTGGTGATATAAAGAGTTCATTCCAACCATTAAATCTCAAAAACAAAGACTTTAAAATTTCCCAAATCTTGAAACCAAGCACAAACGTAGCTAAGTCTCACCACCAAAATTGGCTAGCTTGTAAACGAAACAAAATGAAAAATTTCTTGAGCAAGATTTTTAGAGTATCCATTTTGGGATATAGAGAGTGCATTCCAACAATCAAATCACAAAAACAAAGACTCTGAAAATTTCCTAAATCTTGGCATCATTCACCAACGTAGTTAAGTCTCACCATCAAAATTGGCTAGCTTGAAAACCAACCAAAACGAAAAATTTCTTGAACAAGATTTTTATAGTAGCTAATTTTGGATATAAAGAGTGCATTGCAACCATCAAATCTCAAATACCAAGACTCTAAAAATTTCCAAAATCTTGGCACCATGTAACAACGTAGTTAAGTCTCACCATCAAAATTGGCTAGCTTGAAAACGAAAAAAAATGAAAAATTTCTTGAACAAGATTTTTAGAGTAGCCATTTTGGGATATAAAGAGTGCATTCCAATCATCAAATCTCAAAAACCAAGACTCTGAAAATTTCCAAAATCTTGGCACCAAGCACCGACATAGTTAAGTCTCACCCCAAAAATTGGCTAGCTTGAAAACCAACAAAAACTAAAAATTTCTTGAACAAGATTTTTATAGTAGCTATTTTGGGATATAACGAGTGCATTCCAACCATCAAATCTCAAAAACCAAGATACTGAAAATTTACAAAATCTTGGCCCCAAGCACCAACATAGCTAAGTCTCACCACCAAAATTGCCTAGTGTGAAAACCAACCAAAACCAAAAATTTCTTGAACAAGATTTTTATAGTAGCTATTTTGGGATATAAAGAGTGCATTCCAACCATCAAATCTCAAAAACCAAGACTCTGAAAATTTCCCAAATCTTGCCACCAGGCACCAACTTAGCTAAGTCTCACCACCAAAATTGGCTAGCTTGAAAACCAACCAAAACGAAAAATTTCTTGAACAAGATTTTTATGGTAGCTATTTTGGGATATAAAGAGTGCATTCCAACCATCAAATCTCAAAAACAAAGACTCTGAAAATTTCCAAAATCTTGGCACCAAGCACCGACATAGCTAAGTCTCACCCCAAAAATTGCCTATCTTGAAAACCAACCAAAACTAAAAATTTCCTGAACAAGATTTTTATAGTAGCTATTTTGGGATATAAAGAGTGCATTCCAACCATCAAATCTCAAAAACCAAGACACTGAAAATTTACAAAATCATGGCACCAAGCACCAACATAGCTAAGTCTCACCACCAAAATTGCCCAGCGTGAAAACCAACCAAAACCAAAAATTTCTTGAACAAGATTTTTATAGTAGCTATTTTGGGATATAAAGAGTGCATTCCAACCATTAATTCTCAAAAACGTAGACATTGAAAATTTCCCAAATCTTGGCACCAAGCACAAACGTAGCTATGTCTCAACCAAAATTGGCTAGTTTGAAAACCAACAAAAATGAAAATTTTCTTGAACAAGATTTTGAGAGTAGCCATTTTGGGATATAAAGAGAGCATTCCAATCATCAAATCTCAAAAACCAAGACTCTGAAAATTTCCAAAATCTTGGCACCATGCACCAACGTAGTTAAGTCTCACCATCAAAAGTGGATAGCTTGAAAACCAACCAAAACGAAAAATTTCTTGAACAAGATTTTTATAGTAGCTATTTTATGATATAAAGAGTGCATTCCAACCATCAAATCGCAAAAACCAAGACTCTGAAAATTTCCAAAATCTTGGCACCAAGCACAAACTTAGCTATGACTCACCACCAAATTTGGCCAGCTTGAAAACCAACCAAAATAAAAATATTCATGCACCAAGATTTTTACATTAGTCATTTGATGATATAAAGAGTGCATTCCAACCATTAAATCTCAAAAACAAAGACTCTGAAAAGTTACCAAATCTTGGCACCACGCACCCATTAAGCTACCTTGAAAACAATCCCAAATGAAAAGTTTATTGCACCAAAATTTTTACATCAGTCATTTGGTGATATAAAGAGTTCATTCCAACCATTAAATCTCAAAAACAAAGACTTTAAAATTTCCCAAATCTTGAAACCAAGCACAAACGTAGCTAAGTCTCACCACCAAAATTGGCTAGCTTGTAAACGAAACAAAATGAAAAATTTCTTGAGCAAGATTTTTAGAGTATCCATTTTGGGATATAGAGAGTGCATTCCAACAATCAAATCACAAAAACAAAGACTCTGAAAATTTCCTAAATCTTGGCATCATTCACCAACGTAGTTAAGTCTCACCATCAAAATTGGCTAGCTTGAAAACCAACCAAAACGAAAAATTTCTTGAACAAGATTTTTATAGTAGCTAATTTTGGATATAAAGAGTGCATTGCAACCATCAAATCTCAAATACCAAGACTCTAAAAATTTCCAAAATCTTGGCACCATGTAACAACGTAGTTAAGTCTCACCATCAAAATTGGCTAGCTTGAAAACGAAAAAAAATGAAAAATTTCTTGAACAAGATTTTTAGAGTAGCCATTTTGGGATATAAAGAGTGCATTCCAATCATCAAATCTCAAAAACCAAGACTCTGAAAATTTCCAAAATCTTGGCACCAAGCACCGACATAGCTAAGTCTCACCCCAAAAATTGGCTAGCTTGAAAACCAACAAAAACTAAAAATTTCTTGAACAAGATTTTTATAGTAGCTATTTTGGGATATAACGAGTGCATTCCAACCATCAAATCTCAAAAACCAAGATACTGAAAATTTACAAAATCTTGGCCCCAAGCACCAACATAGCTAAGTCTCACCACCAAAATTGCCTAGTGTGAAAACCAACCAAAACCAAAAATTTCTTGAACAAGATTTTTATAGTAGCTATTTTGGGATATAAAGAGTGCATTCCAACCATCAAATCTCAAAAACCAAGACTCTGAAAATTTCCCAAATCTTGCCACCAGGCACCAACTTAGCTAAGTCTCACCACCAAAATTGGCTAGCTTGAAAACCAACCAAAACGAAAAATTTCTTGAACAAGATTTTTATGGTAGCTATTTTGGGATATAAAGAGTGCATTCCAACCATCAAATCTCAAAAACAAAGACTCTGAAAATTTCCAAAATCTTGGCACCAAGCACCGACATAGCTAAGTCTCACCCCAAAAATTGCCTATCTTGAAAACCAACCAAAACTAAAAATTTCCTGAACAAGATTTTTATAGTAGCTATTTTGGGATATAAAGAGTGCATTCCAACCATCAAATCTCAAAAACCAAGACACTGAAAATTTACAAAATCATGGCACCAAGCACCAACATAGCTAAGTCTCACCACCAAAATTGCCCAGCGTGAAAACCAACCAAAACCAAA